>JACVVK020000200.1:927500-945000 GCA_018292915.2 Batillaria attramentaria
AAGCGTATATCTCAGGTTTGACTTACTGCTGTGGGGCACGACGCGTCCATGTATGATACTCATACTGAAAGAACGCCACAAACTGAGCCGACTGTCCCGAATCAATTTTACTCTCAGTTAGCGTGCACTCCATCGTTAGGTTTCTTGAGTTCCTTTCCTCACGGGAAGGTAGGAAAGGGGAGGACAGCGCACACGGCAGATACTGTATTCCCAACCAGATGTTGGAAATAAAATGACTTCTTTCTTTTTTCTATTTCATCGAGTGGTCAAGTTACGGTGTTGCAACCCAACCAGTCAGTTTTATTTCCTGAAAAGTACACCAGTCGTTGTCAGTCACCTAGATCACTAAAAGGATGATCTGACTTGACGATTTTTTTATTTTTTTTTTTGCACTGAATATCATCTCACTGCTTGATTGATTGACCGAGTGTGTGTGTGTGTGTGTGTGTGGGGGGGGGGGGGGAGGAGCATGTGGGCATTTGTACACCACCACCACCACGTTTTCTGCAAAGTATATTATTTTATTTGTTTCTTTTCTACCATCCCTCCCAGATCCTGAACATAAACACTTGATATAAAGTTGGTATGAAGTTGAGGCAGGCATCATGGACAATGAAGCATTGATTTTGGACTTTGTTTTAGAATGTAAAAGTCCCAAACCTGACAGGACCTGTCATGACCACTAGGCCAAATCTCCTTGTCAGCCTTCTGTTCTGTTGTAGCAGCAGTCTGGTCCAGTAAAGACAATGAACATGATGGGCTTCTTTGCCATCACATAAATGACTCTTGGGGGCGAAATAGGTGAGGGTCATTCTTTCACAGGTTTTTAAGGGAAATTAACCACCGCCTATAGCAATCACCTTCTTTTACTATGTAATGAAAACATTAACAAGAAACCAGCAGTACAAATCTTATACAAGAGCAGTCAGTGAATTTTCATTTCTCACTGTCAAAATTTAGCACCCTGGATAGTGTTTTGACAAATTGATTATGAAGAACTCAAGTCACAAAGATCTAGCTGAGTCAATAAGAATTGCTCTAAATCCCCTGTCCTCACATTGACACATGACTGAACATGGGAACAAGTGAAGACAGTAATAGAAGTTTGGTGATTGTCTTTGAAACATGTTACATGAAGCACTGTTTTCCTTAATGACTTACTGCTATCAAAGATTTACCTAACATTCCTGACAAAATAAACTAAAATAAAATAATGAGTGGATACTCTGTGTGTGTGTGTGTGTGTGTGTGTGTGTGTGTGTGTGTGTGTGTGTGTGTGTAGTGGTGGTGGTGGTGGTGGGGGGGGGGTGAGGGAGTGTCAGGGATTTTCATTTCTCACTGTCAAAATGTAGGATACTGGATTGTGTTTTGACAATTTAATTATGAAGAACATAACCCATAAGGTTCTGGGTGAGTCAATAGAAACTGCTCAACAACCCCTTACTTCACATTGACATATGTCTGCACATGGAAGCAAGTAGAGACTTTACAACATTTTACATCAGGCATTTATTCCCTGAACGACTAACAGATCCAAACCCATTTAAAACATTCAGGACAAAACTGAAATTTAAAAATTAAATAAAATAACAAATGATAAAATAAAATAATAAAATTTAAAAATAATAATAAAATAAAATAAAATTTTAAAAAATCATAAAAAAAAAAATAGCACTGTTCTCTGGTTGGACAAACAGTATGGCGTTTGTGTCTGACTCTGCTGTACTCCATGGGATTGTACATGTATTTGATTCCTTTCAAGTAAGTTCACTTTTCATTGCTATTTGTTTTTTAATACTGAGTCGCCTGAATAAAATCTCCCTTTTTTCAGACATGCTACATGTACTATCACAAATCATTATGATACTTTTTCTGCCTATTCGCTCTACATAAATCATTATTATCATTTTAAAATCTTTTGATCAGCAGAAGCTGACTATCCTGGGCTCTAACAATATCTTAGAAGTAATTTCTTTGACATTGCATGTTCTCACAATGCGATACAAGTGCTAATTTAAGTCAGTAGGGCAGATCTAAGGCAGTGGATACGGAAATGGTACCTGCATGTAGAACAGTGGTACATATGGCACCTACATGTAGAACAGTGGTACATATGTATCCATATACAATAAGCCTATTACAATAATAAATGGTTTTGAGACTCATTTCACCATAAACAGTTTACCAAACATAGAAGATTGTAGAGTACTTAATGACACTGGAACACGGAAATGAAGTTTCAAAGAGTATGCACTGCCGTGTTCAGTTCTATGTAGGTGGTGGACACTTATTACACAGATTTCATCCTCTGCTGCTATACACGTGAAACGTGTATTCCATGTGACATTTCTGTTGTTTGCATTTGTCAAAAGTTAGAATTTCAGCAGTTACTGACAACATGCACCACAGTCACCGTCTATTGACTGTTTTGTTTGCATTTCCGTCGGTGAACCCTCTCCAGGTGTCTCCCATCAACTGACCTTCTATGATGCTGTGGACGAAATGGGCCCCTCCAACACCAACATCCCCCTCCCTCCTCTCACACACCCTTCTGCCCACTACACACAGGGATGTTTTATGTGGAAAATCACTTTCGCATTAATGTGGTTGATAACAAACAGCTGAACAGTGTATCCATTATCCGTAGTGTTAGCTCTGCATTTGTTTTGCCCTGCTCAAGTAATGAAATTAAATAATATGTCTGTGTCAAACATGAAAGCACTCACTGCCATCCACTTTCCTTCAATTCAGTGATTTTTTTCAGATTTTTGTTTTTCTTTACTGAAGGTTTTGTATAACAATTTTACTATACTCATTTGAAAAGTCAGTTAGGTCCTGAAGCATTCAATTTATGGAATTTATGATTACATGTAAATCAGTTCTTTCAAGTATTTAAAGGCGGTTATTGTGGATACACAAAGCTGAGAGAGAGAGAGAGACAGATGTCTATGCCCATCCCAGTGGAGGCGATTACCTGTCGGTAGCAAGGACAGTATGCCCCGGCCAGGGACCTAGTTTCTATGCAAATATTTCAACTGAGAAAATCACTTTTGCATTCTCAAACAGCTGACAGCTATACTAAGGGTATCAGATATCTATTAACTCTGTTTTGCCCTAAACCAACCAGTGAAATTTATAGGAATGTGTCACACACACAAGTACTTTCATCTTCTTTCCTTTTTCTATACTGCAGCTTTTTTTTTTTTTGCTTTTTTTTTTTTTTTTTTAGTTATCCAGTGACAAACTTCCAGAACTGAAGCTGCTGATTTATCACATCCCACACACACACACACACACACACTGTGAGACGGAGCCCGGCTGACACATGTACGTGCTGCATATGCGCGATTGAGTAGGGATGAGAGTAGGGTTAGGTGTTGTTCTACAGTTTAAAGAAATACTTTCTGCTAGTGCTCACGTCTTTTCCCACGATAAAGTGTCTTGTTTGCGCTAGAATAAACGAATAGATTTGTTGATAAACATCTTTATGTGATGAAATCACAGCCACTCCAGTGGTCGTTTTGATTTCGCCCTTAGCTGCACTGGCGTTAAAAGTCTGAAAAATTATCTGTACTGGCACACGCAGGACTTTTGAAAGAAATCTGTGAAACTGTTTCCTTTGCTCACATGGCTGATTCTATTGCTATCGACCCCACGATACTGCAGATCAAAACCCTTCGGCACGCAGTCTTGTCATTCAGGCGATGTGTCAGCCGGCAAAGCCGCTTTCCAAATATTAAGCAACTAAAAGTTATGAAAAATAATAAGGATGTCAACCAGAATTGTAGTTCTGCAAATGTGCACCGCAATGTCTCTTGATCGAGGCGTAAAAGAACGAAGCGAGCTAATTTAAGACAACAACAGGTCGAGTTCTTCGCGATTCTTTCGAGTACGCGCCAAATATGTCACGTGACACTTCCAAGGGATCATCGCGTTCGTACAGCGATCGTGTTTGAATTTGTATGCGTCTCTACTGGCAGATACAAAGAAAAGTTTTTGAAGTACACTTTCCTTAGCCTTACAATCAGTTTATAAAATATCTTTAAAACTGGCTGCTCGAACTTTGCACTGACTGCAGTTTAACATGTTAGTAAACTGCTGGTCCCCTCAAAAATATGGCTGTTTCGTCTGCACTCACGGAGCTGACAAAAGCAGCTACAGCAAATTTTGTCCAGCCTCCGTCGTTCTCAAAATGGTACCAAACCTTCTTTTACTTCACAATCTTTCACTCCATATGCCCCATCCTTTGTTAGTCACAAAAAGATCACTAGTTTGGGTCCAGAAAGTTTTCCGCTCTACTATGAGTACTTCAATTCTCGGTGAGTGTCGAACATGTAAGTGTGGCCGCGTGTGCCTGTATCTTTTCAAGACGTCTCAAGTGTGTCACTATCAGTTCAAATTGATTTAATTCCTCTAGTCGTTTTAAGCATCGCTTTCCTGCATTTGAGCATTTGCAAACCGCGAGAAACATGTGAGCAAAGACTGAGTCTAGAAACAAGGCTTCAAGCCGCTGATATTTTTTTAAAAAATGAAAAAAGCAAATACAGAAGGGTTGAGCGAAAGCATTTTAAATGTATTGTAAACACTGTGACAATACGTGCAAAAGTGCTAAAAATTGTGCAAGGGCAAAAAAATGTATCAATCTATAGTGTTAGGATACAAACTACAAAAAAACATCACCGTCAGTCAGTAAAGACTTCAGTTTCACTGACACCAACTCTTGCCTCTCACTTGTCTGAATAAAGCTGAACGAAGCCTACACTAATAATAATAATTTAAAAAAAAAATAACCACTTGGTCTGTCTATCCAATGATATTACAAAATAATTATTAAAGTCAAGCACCGTAAGTCATCTAGAATTGTCTACACCGGAGAAAGATAACAAACACCAGCAACAACAAAAATAAACAAACAACAAATCAACTACATATAGTCACCGATATGTGTAAGTTACACAGAAACACGTCCAACACACGTACATGTTACGTCATGACGTAAAGACCTGTCTATATCAGAAACACGTCATGACGTGAAGACCTGTCTGTATCAGAACACGTCATGACGTGAAGACCTGTCTGTATCAGAACACGTCATGACGTGAAGAACTGTCTGTATCGGCAGAACACGTACCACTGTTGGAGTATCACCCTCAAATACCACGCAAGAAAAACCAGTACAGTTTACCAGCCTATTCATATCGGCCAAACATCACACTCAGCACTCAAAAAACGAAAATTAAAAAAGTCACGAATATGTCATAAAACATATGACAATAGCATACATGTATTCGCATATAGCAATGGCACGCAAATACTTACACAGTAACGTATTTTCGTAAAATTACGCATTTCAACCTTTACAACGTAAGCATCACAGATCATCTAAAACAGTCCCATTGAATATAGCTTTTACGCCAATCTTTGTTCATGATCACGTGTTAATATTTACAAAAACAATTACACGTAGACCTACTTCTTGGAACTGAGAAAACTAATTTCTACAGTAAAACTATGGGTAACGGCACAACACTAATCAGTCCTAATTATAATGCGATACTCAACATTTAACACAACTCAAACAACGCTATGGATATTTTCTCTACGAATATCACACAAAAATCTTACCACACACACACACACACACACACACACACACACACACACACACACACACAGACAAAAATATACACAATATATCCATATGTATACTCGGAGAACACTTCTTTTTGCGCGAAGAACTTACAACGTGATCGAGCAACAACCCTTGTTTTACAATACATCATGCACACTTACCAGAAAATCATTATGCACGCCAGAAAACACGTGAGCATTACATACACACATCAACAGGCAGGACAATATTAATATTTATATAATGATATTCAACAACGCTTGTTTTCCGCTGTCTTTCCTCTTCACAGCCTCGTCTTCAACACACATCCCGCTCGGTAGGACTGAGAACGCACAGATACATGTACACCAGCAGTAAAAGCGACGCACGTATCACACCGTTTTGCAGCAACAGCATGTATGGCAACCAATGCACTAAAGTGACTTCCACTGACAGACGGACACCAGAAAGGCAAGATGCAACAGAATAGTCACGAGAAAGAAAGAGAATCGTTGGTGACTACGACCCCAAGCGCATTTTACACTTTGACAGACAGATCCCACGAACGCCGGCAACACACAAAATGTTGTTCTAAAAAGTCAAGGAAATCGCAGCTATTTCTGTGTGCTTTTACGCTCTCTCTCTCTCTCTGGTTGCTTTAGTGTGTTCCTTGTCCATTGTGGCGCTGTTGACCAGTGGTGTGTGTGTGTGTGTGTGTGTGTGTGTGTGTGTGTGTGTGCGTGCGTGCGTGCGTGCGTGCGTGCGTGCGTGCGTGCGTGCGTGCGTGCGCGCGCGCTTTTTGAATGTTTCTTGCTCACTCCATTGTTATGGACAATATGTCTAAACAATTAAAATCTCTCTCTCTCTTGGGAAACCTGTTCCTCAAACAAGCTATCGTAATTGTATTTGAGAACTTTCACAGTCTCCTTACACGGGCGTGCCTGTACGGAACCGTCCAATGAACTCTTTTGTTCCGGAATACCCCGGAGTATCCTCCGGAATATCAACACTTCTGACTCAAATATCGAGACGCTTCAAGGCATTTTGTCAGTACAAGTCTACAGTTGATCAGCCTGCAAAATGAAAACTGCTCTACCGCAAAGATGAAATGAAGTTGTCGTCTGCCGGAGTATGTTAGAAAGTATGCGCGTTGTCAGCTTGATGAGAACTTTTTGCAAATGACGATCTGTTTCCGCGGGTTAATCTCAAAGTATTGTAAAGGCTTTTCGCGTATGATAACATGACGTTGTCGTCTGTTGCAATACGTTCGAAGTATGGCACATCGTACTTAATGAGAACTATTGCAAAGGACGACCGTCCCAGCGGTTTAATCTCAAAGTATTGTAAAGGCTTTTCGCGTATGACAAAATGACGTTGCCGTCTGTTGCAATACGTTCGAAGTATGGCACATCGTACTTAATGAGAACTATTGCAAAGGACGACCGTCCCAGCGGTTTAATCTCAAAGTATTGTAAAGGCTTTTCGCATACGATGAAATGAAGTTGTCGTCCGCCGAAATATACGTTCGAAGTATGGCACGTTGTACTTGACGATGAGAACTGTTGTAAATGATGACCTGAATATCAAACTATTGCGAAGATAAATATTTTGGTTTTCGAGTAATAATTATCATAACCCCAGTTCCTAACGTTCTCCTGTGATGCGTCAGTACTTGAAATCACTGGTAAAAGAAAAACAAAACACAAAACCGCTGCAAAACAATCGCAAACAGATTCATGGAAGTACATTTCGTGGCCAAACAAAATGATAATTAATTTTGTTTTCGGAGACTGATCCATGTGTTACTACACGCGCGCACGCACGCGGACACAAGCACACGTGCACACACACACACACACACACACACACACACACACACACACACACACACACACACACACACACACACACACACTTAACTACATAGAAATAGTCATCGGCACTCCATCAATTTGGAGGCTTCTAAGCAGAGAGAGAATTCAAAGCAAAAACAAATTCACAGGACAAAAGATGGCAAAAACACGAGAACACGCAAGTTGTGGGAACGTCCGATGAATATCCCACACAGTGTCATCTCGTCTCCACACACACTCAGACGTCATTCACACGTCAGTAAAGACGACGAAAAATTCACCACTGTGATATTCACTCGAAATCCTTGGATTCTTTAGGGTTTTTTTTCAGTCTGGAGAGCAGACATTTGTTGCGCGTTATGGCCACTAGTAGTCTGTGTCTGAGGTGGCTCACAGACCAGAGAAAAGTCAGCGACTGTGATTAAAGCCTCACTGAGTCGACGTGCCAAGTGACGTCAGATGAAAGCAAGTCACTCTGACGATGCCGTCACGTAGTGCAATTTTCCAATTTTCATATAAGCAAGCAGCTGAAGGTGCCGTAGTTCCCGAGCCTGGTTAATGCCGGGATATTTATGACAGGAAGCGTGGAATGCGGCCCTGTCCCACAGTCCCAAACCACACGGACCTCCATCTTACAATCATCCTCATTTCCATCATCATGCATATTATAAAAAAAAATTGCCGCAGCTTTCGAGCCCTCCGTGGATTCCACCCATGACCTGGTTGGGGCAAAAGTGTTGGGGCAGCCAAAAAAAAAAAAAAGAAGAAAAAAAAAAAGGCAGAGGCTACAGACTGCATGGGTGAGACTCGACATCCACAGGTCTTCTGTGTTAACGGTCGGTATTGATCTGCGGAAGAATGGTCATCACGATCGCTCTGCGCCTTCCCCAGCAATTCTAAGCAGAATTAAGCAAGCAGCTGCAGAATGTGTGTCCTGCATGGGGGCAGACTCGACTTCCTCAGGTCCTCTGTGTTCAAGGCGGTACTGATTTCACCTGGGGAAGAATGGTCATCACGATCCCCCTAGGGCGTCCCCAGCAATTACAAGCAGCAGTCATACACACGTAACACAGTCTACACACACTTCGAGCAGTCAGCACTGGACCAGTTCTGGCCCACACAGCGTCCACTTCTTCTTCTGGTGGCTCGTGTCCTTGGGCTGAGGTCACCAGTAGGGTGGGCGTTTGGGGGTTTAACGTCCTTTTCCACCATTAGCGAGTGATGTCAAAGACGGGGCAAAGATGAAAAAGCCAGCACAAATATCTGACCCCAGCCGGAATTCGAACTCACGACCCGAGCATTGGAAGTCCGACGCTCTACCATTTGGCCACCCCGGCTCCCCAAGGTGCCAAGTAACACGAGCGATGACTACAGAACTGGACATTGTCAACATCACCCTGAACGCATGGTGTTTTGAACCGTAGCGTATCGTACAGTGGACTTGACACGTTATCCTCTGTCTGTTGCTAAGACAGCCCACATGAACAAGTGTGACTTAGCCATGCTGATGCAAATACAGATAAAGCAGAAAAGGTGTCGAGTGTTAACACTCGGTGATGTTCAAACTTTGCTGGTAGTCAGTTGATAAAGCTTGTCAGAAAAAAAGCATTGCAGCATCAGACGGTATGGTCGGAATGCTGCTTGCCGACAGAAAAAAACAAACAAACTCTTAGTGGAAAATCTGACATTCTTGGTGTGTGTGTTTGTGTGTGTGTGTGTGTGTGTGTGTGTGTGTGTGTGTGTGTGTGTGTGTGTGTGTGTGTGTGTGTGTGTGTGTGTGTGTGTGCGTGTGTGTGTGTGCTTTATGATCGGTATTCATATCTTCGGTCATTGTATCATGCGCTCTGGCTGATTTACAGTGTTGAATGTTGACTTTAAAAAAAAAAAAAACGACAGCAGCTTGAGGAAATGAAATCGATGCTTAAAAATTCTTGCAAATCCCAATATCACATTTACTTTCGATGGACACGTCTTTCCAGAAAACAATGACAAGTTGCTGTCCGCCAAAAAACAAACAAACAGCAATTGCCAGACACACATACTGCTTGCAGTGATCAAATAACAACACACCAGGACAAACTCCCACTCCAGATCATGTTTCAGCCCGAAAAATCGACCTCAAATCTGAGGAAGCTGTATGCTATTCCTAAAACCCGTGCAGTGCACAAGACAGCACGTGACGTTTCGGTCTGGACTGCAGACTACCTCAACGTGCTGCAAGAATATTCAGCACGTAACAAACACACTCCAGATACACCTGGTATTCGCAATATTCACCTATCAAACAGCAATACACCAAGATAAACTCGAGCTGCATAAAGTCGGCAAATTGTGAGCACATCCCTGTTACACCTACTGCTTGCACCGATCAGCTGTCCAACCACGCATCCATCCTTCCTTCCCCTCTCTCTCGCGCATCCCTCACGCCTCGGCTATGTTGGTGTCACAGTTGTCCAGCATAAAGTCAGCATAATCGTGAGCACATCCCTGTTACACCTCCTGCTTGCACCGATCAGCTTCCCAACCACGCATCCACCATCCCCCCCCCCCCCCCGCCCCTCACGCGCACCCCTCAAGCCTTGACTGCGTTGGTGTCACCGTTGTCTAGCATTTTCTCCGCGGCCTTGGCTTCCTCTTCCTCTTCGTCCACCTCGTCCACTTTCTCCGTGATCTCGTGCAGGCCGAAACCGACGCCCATCTCCTCCTCCTCCTCGGCTGTCATCTCGTCATCGGGGTCGTCACTGTCCGCCCATGGCTGGATCTCGCCCTGGCCCATGAGGACGTAGAACAAAGCCCCGAAGAAGTAGATAGCGGCGGCAACGTAGAAGGCGGTCTGCCATTCTTTACGCTCTCCCTGCAGAAAAAAAATCGAACAGGTAAGTGTTGTTTTTAACAACAACAACATCAACAACAATAATGATAATAAAAATAGGCGCTTCATCCCATAACTATTTTGGCTCAAAGCGCCGCGAGCTCAACCCAACACGCACGCTCACGTAAATCACACGCATTCTCTCACACACTGAACATGAACACATTACAATCACGTGGTGCGAAGGGCCAGCTCATAAATTTAAGTTTCGGAATTAAAAAAAAATAAAAATTGTGGGCTGAACATTTCCAAAGCAGAGGGGGAGGAAGCCGGAGTACCCGGAGAGAACCCTCGACGGTCGGACCGAATGAACGGCGCCACATACGAGAAAGAAAAACTCTTCGCCCCGAGCGGGACTCGAACCTGGCCTCTCGCACTGGTGACTTAAGTCTTAACCACTAAACCACCGACCGCCACAATACCAATACAAACATTGGGAGTCAAGGCAGACACGACATAAGGGGCGATAATGCCTGGGACGGTAGCGGCCGTGTTGGTGATGCCGAACAGGGTGCCGGCGTAGGGAGGCGCGATGTCTCCGTGGTTGATGAAATAGCCGGAGAAGTGGAACCCACACAGGCCCACCGCGATCGTCAGCATGATGACGGCCTCCGTCTGCTGGTCACACTCCATGAAGCCCGTGCCGATCAGGAACGAGCCCGGACCAATCATCCCTAGCAAACCAGCCAAGCGGAACGTCATGTGTGCAACTCACTCAGGCTTATCCAAGTGTATATTATAATAATAATAATAATAATAATGAGGAGAAGAAGAAGAAGAAGGAATTTTAGAGAGCCTATTCTGAAGAGCTCGAGGCGCGTCTCACACACACACACACACACACACACACACACACACACACACACGCAAAGAAAAAAGCGTGGACCAGTAAACCAGTCCAGCGGAAATCCCACCACTGTGGCTTACCGATGCAGGCCATGAGTTTTCTAGTCCACGCGATAGAGAGGATTTCCTTGGAGATGAGCAGGTCGGCCAGCATGCCCGACACCGTGATGAAGAACCAGAACGTCAAGTAGGGCAACATGGAGAACACACCGTTCTGAAACACACACACACACACACACACACACACACACACACACACACACACACACACACACACAACCAGGCCATGACGTCATTACTGGTACCACACAACTCGCTTCGATTATGACGTCACCACAATCACATGTGTGTGTGTGTGTGTGTGTGTGTGTGTGTGTGTGTGTGTGTGTGTGTGTGTGTGTGTGTGTGTGTGTGTGTGTGTGTGCGTGTGTGTTGGCTGTGGGTGAGTGGGTGGTGGGCGGGTGGTCTACCATTCGGCCACCGCGGCTTCCCCTCTGATGGTGATGGTGATGAGAAGACGAAGAAGAAGAAGAAGAAAATGATGAGGATGAGGAGGACGACGATGATAACGATAACGACGACGAAAGCTGAACTGTACTCACGGCTTTGATGTCGAACTTGAGCACCTCCTTCATGTAGGTGGGTATCTGTGTGAGCAGCATGTAAGCGCCGTAGTTGCCACACATATGAGCTACGATAATGGCCCACATAGCACGAGACGTGAAGATGGCTTTCCAGGGAGTCGCACGGCCCTATAAGCGATCAGGACAAAAATGTTGACAGGGGGGCCGTTAAAAGTCTGCAATCTCAACGAAAATCCGCAAACAGTGCGTCTAAAAAACAAAAACAAAAAACCATCCGACTGTGCAAAACGCACAGTCAACTCTGTCACAGTTACAGAGTTTTCAGCGTCTCCAAAACCCCTATAAAAGCCACGGGCAGCCTGATTTCACAGCCAGTTAGCGTTTTGACACTGAGCGAGAAAGACCGCGGTGACTAGTCTTCTCGCGCAGTACCCATTTTATTTATTTATTTATTATTTAGGCCCAAGACCGCTGCAGATCGCTTGATAGTGGCTTGAAGTGGCTCCTATCGTTCTGAAGATTTCGAATATAAAAGATCCTCATTAGAATGTCGAAACGGCCCATAACACAATCCTACCATACCACGATCATACCTTCTTGATTTTGGCACGCTCGCCGATAGAGAACTGGATGTATTTCTTCTCTATATCGGAGATCCAGCGGTTCTGGTCCGGGGAGTCGCTAGCGAACACCATCCACACCACACACCATATGAAACCCACAGCCCCTACAGAACACACAACGGAATGACAAGAGTTACTAGCAAAAAAAAAATATGTATACAGACCTCGGAACAAAAACCAATGACCGTCACATAAACTATGCAAATATGTGTGTATCCAGACACAAGGTAAAGTTGAGGATCTCAAAAAAAGACAAAAAAAACTTTCCTTTGTAGCAAGTGTGTTACATAATAATCATGACGGTTGGCAAGAGAGAGAGAGAGAGAGAGAGAGAGAGAGAGAGAGAGAGAGACTTGAAGCAGGACAGAGTTGGGGTACGACATAATATGACGGTTGGCACGAGAGAGAGAGAGAGAGAGAGAGAGAGAGAGAGAGAGAGAGAGAGAGAGAGAGAGAGAGAGAGAGAGAGAGAGGTGGGTGTTTGGGAATTTAATGTCCTTTTGCTACACAACCACAAAAAAAAAAAAAATTGAAACGAAGAAAATGAAGAGAAGGAGAAGAAAAAAAATTACATAAGACCAGGAAATCGCACACACACACACACACACACACACACACACACACACACACACACACACACACACACACACACACGGGTGGGTGGGTGTTTGGGAGTTTAACGTCCTTTTCCACCAGATAAGCACACACACACACACACACACACGCGCGCGCGCGCGCGCGCGCGAGTTCGCGCGGCAAGTGTACATAGAGAGAGAGAGAGAGAGAGAGACCCACCTATGACGTAGAATACTGAGGGCCAGCCGCCATCGAAACCGTACGCGCACAGAAATCCTCCGATTGGGAAGATGATGGCATTGCCAAACTGACCACCTGCGTATAAAGAAAGTTTTAAAAAAAACACCAAACATGCTACTTTATAATAAAACCCCATGAAAATAACTGATAAAAGAGTAGTTTACATAGCCTAAAACGACAGTCTTAAGTCTAAACTCCCATTATGTCATGCTACTAATTCATCCCGAGTTTTAGCCAATCTACAAGCGTGTGTCATTTTACCTGCGTAAGAGAAGCCAATCAGACGACTCCTTTCATTCGGAGGCGCCCAGCGGGACCACAGTGCTTGAGCAGCGGGGTACATCACACCCTGGGCAACAAGAACAAATATCAAACCACAAGTACAAACAGCAACCATGGGCGTAAGGACACACATTGAGAGTCAAGTTGGGATCAAGCGCAGTGCTGGTTAGAACGACACTGTTTTGCGAGTGTGCTGGTTTGTCGTGATTATTGTTGTCACGAAAAAGCGTGATTTTCGTGATTTTTGTATTTGTTAGGACAAGGTGCATGCCAGGAGGAGGCAAGCTGCCAGTGAAGCTGGGACTTCTTGCGCACAGGAGAGGCAAAGGTGACGTAAGTGGATTTGAGTGAACTGGCGTTTAGGCTTAAACAGAAAGCAGACTCCAGTGAGGCCTGAGCGGAAAGGAGACATTCATTTCTTTTAAAAACTCCTGTCAGGTACGTGCCCTTGAATGGTCTGTGCATGGTAATTTTTGTTTCTAGATTGAAGCATTTTTAGGGGTGACTGTGATGCCTGAGGCTAATAGGGAATATACAGGCATTTTGTGTTTGTGTTTGTGTTCTTTGACTTAAACAACCCTGACGGACACCTCCATGGATTATGTGAACGGCATGCTCCTTACTGTGACTTCGGAGACCGTGCTCACAGACCTGCACCGCGCCTACTGTATTTTGGTGCAAGTGTCTTAAGCGCCATATACTGGAGCAGCACCTAAGTCCTGTTATCATTTGGTTCTAGACATGACACTGTTCACATGTTACGTGAAACTGACCTCTCCGAGTCCAACAAAAATCCGCACGACCATGAAGAGGTAGGGACTTGCGCGTGCGCACCAGGGGGAGATGATGTTCAAGATGGCGACCGGAAACATGCAGATGGCGATGACTCGCTTGGCGCCGAGACGCTCGCTGACCCGCCCGCCGGGTACCTGCAGAACCAGGTACCCCCAGAAGAACGCCCCCAGGATGAATCCTTGCAGTTCTTTACTCCACTTGAACTCGCCTTTCTGTTGAGGGAAACAGTCGTTTTTACAGGATCGGCAAGAAGTGCTGACGTATGGGACAGCAAGAAGTGCTGACGTATGGGACAGCGAGAAATGTTGACGTATGGGACAGCGAGAAATGTTGACGTATGGGACAACAAGAAATGTTGACGTATGGGACAACAAGAAATGTTGACATATGGGACAACAAGAAATGTTGACGTATGGAACAAGAAGTGCTGACGTATGGGACAGCGAGAAATGTTGACGTATGGGACAGCAAGAATTGTTGACGTATGGGACAGCAAGAAATGTGCATGTATGGGACATACATCGGGATCATTCACTGAGCCATAGGGAAATCAAGCACTTCCCCCTCCCAGGTTGTGTCCCCTCTGTTCAAGGCAACTCTCAGATGGCCTCACGTGATGTGGATTTATTTAACTTTCACTTTGGCAAATCAAGTAGTCCAAGGAACGACAACTGACTCGCTACACACACACACACACACACACACACACACACACACACACACACACACACACACACACACACACACACAGTCTGTTGGGAGTTTAACGTCCTGCTCCACCACGTATGGAGAGAGGGTGGCTGAGTGTTTCACGCCTTTTTTCAACAACATACGGGTGATGTCAATGACGGGGCAAGAGGATAAAGCCAGCACAAAGTTTTAGCTCCCGGCCGGGATTCGAACTCACGACCCTGGCACTGAAAGTCTAATCAGTGCCTTACCACTCGACTGTCCCGGCCCCCAGAGAGAGAGAGAGAGAGAGAGAGAGAGAGAGAGAGAGAGAGAGAGAGAGGATGGGTGGGTGTTTGGGAATTTAAGGTCCTTTTCCACCACGTATTCAGAGAGATGATGATGATGATGATGATGATGATGATGATGATGACGACGATGACGATAATGATACTACTGACCCTTGCCGCTTTCGCCAAGTCTGGACACCTCTCCGTGATGTTGGGAGCGGCTGTGGTGGTGGTGGTGGTGGCCGGGTAGAAGACTTGCACCGTGGTGCCGTTCGTGTTCTGGTAGCTGATGGAGGCGTTCTGCGCGTCGGCACCGGCGTCTGCGCCGTGCTCGAGGTTGGTGTGGTCCACCATGGAAACGATGGCGATACTGAGGTTCACGCGCTGCGCGTACAGGGACACAAAGCCGAAGAAGCAGATGATGGAGAGAAGAAGCCGCTGGGACGTCCACCAAGGCACTAGACAGAACGAGGGGTGAACGAGTCAATTTTGATTAAAGATCTGCAGTCTCCACAAAAAAGCCACAAACACTCTGTGTGTGTGTGTGTGTGTGTGTGTGTGTGTGTGTGTGTGTGTGTGTGTGTGTGTGTGTTGTTTTTTGTTCTTTTAAACTCTTTTCGGACGAACGGCCACATATGCGGTCCTACATCGGTTTCAGACGAACAGCCGTATATGCGGATCGTGAATTTTTATTTTTATTTTGGTACAACATGACTAACAACAAAGATATTTAAGTTTGAAAGTTGAAATTTCAGCAATAGCTGCATAAATATGTAAGTCACCTAACCTGAAAATTTCAAGTCTGTATCTTGTTTTTTTTTTTTGTTTTTTTTGGATTTGTTTTCTGAACCTCACAAATCGACCCGTCTACACGGGACGGCTGAGGCAAAATCGGCCCATCTTGAATGATTTAAAAAAGAAAAACTATTCGAGTTTTCAGCATCCCTGAAACCCCTATAAAAGCAAAGAGGAACATGATTTCACAGCTCAGTTTTAAATCTGAATGGCGTCTAGATCTTGTGTTTTTTCAGATGACGGTTGGTGCAGCTGATGAAATAAGTGTATGTTAGATTGACCAAGTTTGCGTATTTGCTTGTTTGATGATATGATTTGTGATTTTGTAATGTACTGTATTCATTGTATAACCGTTCATTGTATGTCCACTTCGTCGAACGCTATATGATGCCGCCTGCCATTTTATTTTTCTTAACCTTGCAAACACTCAGAGCTCGCTGAGTGTAAGCGGGGGAGCCGGGGTGGTCGAATGGTAGAGCGTTGGACTAATGCTCGGGTCGTGAGTTCGTATCCCGGCTGGAACCAAATATTTGTGCTGGCTTTTTCATCGTTGCCCCGTCTTTGATATCACCCGTATGTGGTGGAAAAGGACGTTAACCGCCCCCCCCCCGCCCCCCGCGTATTTGCTGTTTTGATGATATGATTTGTGAATTTGTAATGTAATGTATAGATATGACTGTAATTTGTTGTATAACTGGTTATGTCCACTTCGCCGAACGCTATATCGTGACGCCTGCCATTTTATTTTTCTTAACCTTGCAAGCGCTCAGAGCTCACTGAGGGTAAGCGCTATATAAATATCCATTATCGTTGTTATCATTAGATATCAGGGACCCGATGCATAAAGAGAATCCAGGACGTAGGCCCGAGACTACCCTGACTAATCCGAGACTAAAAGATTAATACGAGAAGCCTAAACGGAGCTAAAGGCGAGTTTACAAACACATGATTTAACAATAATAATAATAATAAGCTCATTAACATATGCGCTTTATCCCAAATATTTGGCTCAAAGCGCCGAGGGGCTAAACCCAATACGCACGCTCACGTGAATCGCACGCATTCTCTCAAACACTGGACACGAACACATTACAATCACGTGGTGCGAAGGGTCAGCTCAGCAATTTAAGTTTCGGAATTTTTAGAATTGCATTTATTTTTTAATTTTGTGGGCTGAACATTTCCAAAGCAGAGGGGGAGGAAGCCGGAGTACCCGGAAAGAACCCCCGAAATATCAAACTTCTATGTGCGTTAGGCTGCCTGTATGTACTATCTGCGAGTTTGCGACTATTTCAGGGTCTAAACGGTAACACACGTTTAATAATAGCCCTGACGTGGTAAGTCTGAGGCTCTAGCTCAGTCTCAGCCGAGTCTAGTCTATACTCATGCATTAGACACCTGGGGGAGCCGTGGTGGTCGAATGGTAGAGAGTTGGACTTCTAATGCTCGGGTCGTGAGTTCGAT
>JACVVK020000200.1:950000-995000 GCA_018292915.2 Batillaria attramentaria
TATAGCTTTAAAATTCAGCAAATATCCAACATCCAAAGATTCATGTGTAGAGCAAATTCAAATATTCCGGTTTTGTTGTTGTTGTTGTTGCAATGCTAACAGCGATCACCTACCTCCTCATTCCTATGTCGTCTGCTAGCTCTTGTACGTGCCAGCCGCGCATGAATACAAACAGCAGCGATCACCTACCTCCTCATTCCTATGTCGTCTGCTAGCTCTTGTGCCAGCCGCGCATGAATACAAATAGCAGCGATCACCTACCTCCTCATTCCTATGTCGTCTGCTAGCTCTTGTGCCAGCCGCGCATGAATACAAATAGCAGCGATCACCTACCTCCTCATTCCTATGTCGTCTGCTAACTCTTGTGCCAGCCGCGCGTGAATACAAATACCCCACATGCCAGGCTCATTTTTCCCTTTTTTTAACGATTACCTGGCATGAAATTTATATATACAGCCAACAGACAGCCCCAGATTGCCATTTTTATTTACTCTGTACACAAATTTAAAAGGGGGCAAAACTGCTGTACTATATTTAGCGGAAAAGTAACTACATGCCCCGGAAGCTGTTACCGTTGTGTAGCCTATGAAATACCTGACGGTTTGGCCTGAGTCGGCACCGTAATCTGACAGCAGAGGACTGAACAGCGCGAGTGGTGAAGTTCAGTTCTGACTACCGGCTTGTGTGAACAGGTTCAGTGCAACAAATACCTGCTTTTACGATCGTAGCTAAAGGTGTGTCATGATGACCAACCCGACCTCCTGAAATCCAGTGCATTTGCCAGGTACATTGTCCAACTAGAGCGTACAAGCGGGATCTTCTCTAGCTAACATGTACTCTGGTCCTTTTGTTCAGTTCACTTACTAATTACTGACTGGCCATTCAGTTCCCAGTATACCACAGATCCTCTGAAACGTCACTTCCGCTACCGCAGACGTTAAATAAATCCTTGCATTTCCTGCTTATTTTTTATTTTTTTATTTTGCGGAAGACATGTTACCAACAAATTTCACAACCGAACTAGCACATGTATTCAAATAACACTACGCTTAAGGAAAGTATTTATCATACTGTTATGTAATTTTGATGGGAGTTATGATGTAGGCAACACAAGTACAAACATGTGCAGCTGTGGACGTAGTTACCATGGTAAAATACAGCATGTTAAAAAAAAACCCAAACAACAACAACAACAACAACAAAAACAAACAAAAAACGCGCAAAACCTTAAAATTGGAAGTCTAATCGAAGTGCTTTTTTTCCGTCTTGAAATCTTAGGCGATGCAAGCGTCTGCAACATGGTCTGAACTGTCATTTATGAAAGAGACACCCTGCAGGTTTTTTTTTTAAGGTGCACAGACTGACCTAGGCTTATAACCGTGACAAGAACATGATACCATTCAGACGTGTGTAAAATATGAACCATTTTGGGGCTGTCGTTGCAACGATATGAGCCACGTGAGCCAAAACATGCGCCTGCCGCCTATTTCACTTGCAAGTGAAGTGAAGCGTTTGTATGCTACATTCTATAGCTACGGCCAAGTGAGTGTCTTAGTGCAACTCGCACGTGGTCATTGGCGAGGTAATAGGTTCATGAAGCTCTAAAATACACTTTGGGAAGGGGGAGCCGGGGTGGTCGAATGGCAGAGCGTTGGACTTCCAATGCTCGGGTCTTGAGTTCGGATCCCGGCTGGGGCCAAATATTGGGCTGGCTTTTTCATCGTTGCCCCGTCTTTGAGATCACCCGTATGTGGTGGAAAAGGACGTTAAACTCCCAAACACCCACCCACCCACCCACCCGCCAAGTGGTTGTCTCAGTGCAACTCGCACGTGGTCACTGGCGACGAAAACAGAAAAATTAATACTCTTTGGGAGGACCACTGACTCAATACTGGCAGCATGTGTTCTAAACACGTTTTCGACACGGTGGTAGTTACTCATCCGCATTAAGTAACTTGAAAAAAAAAAAAAAAAAACTGTATAAAAACAAACCAACCCGGAACGCGTTAGGAATTAGTAAGTCAAAAACTAATGATAGCGAATAAACAGTTTTGGTATGGTAACCTGCTCCACACTCAAACGTCAAGGTGTTGTAAAGGTTACGATTTAGTATCTTCAAACAAACGGTAACGATAATTAAGCATTAATGAAAGATAACTATGATAAAGTAAACACGTGCTACATTCACATTTACCGCAAACTTGTGTTCAAGAGAACATCCTGTCTCTAAACGAGGCATTCCCGAGGTCATGTCTTTTTCCGGAAAAAAAATGATTGTAAACTTTAACATGAACGTGGTTACCGGCCCCCTTAGTGTAGTGGTTAGCACTTCGGACTATGGACCGGGAGACTCGGGTTCGAGTCCCAGCCGAGGCAAGCGGGATTTTTCCTACCTAGGTCGGCTCTTACCCAGAGCGGGTGTGCTATGGGCCCAATGGGGAGGCTGTTGCCACACAGCCGAGATTCACCCACTTCACGGGTGCGACTTTGGGGGTGCTTCCCTTGGTATGACACGTCTTATGATGTGGATGAATACACGGCCGGCACCGCAGGTGCCGTAGTTCCCGGGCCTGGTAAATGCCGGGATATTTATGACAAGAAGCGTGGAATGCGGCCCTGTCCCGCAGTCCCAAACCACACGGACCTCCATAGCATCATCTTACCATCATCCTCATCTCCACCATCATGCATAATAAAAAAATGCCCCAACTTCCGAGCCCTCCGTGGATTCCACCCATTACCAGGGAGGAACACCACTGGAGCCGGCAAAGAGTTGTGGCAGCCAAAAAAAAAAACCCCCAAAAAACAACAACAACAAAAATGAACGTGGTTAAACACACACACACACACGCACGCACGCACGCACGCACACACACACACACGCACACACGCACGCACGCACACACGCACAACTGTCTAGTGCAGTTAGTGACTTGAACAACAAGTCTTTTACCCTAATAGACAAAGTATTAGTGACATTACCATGAAGTAGTTTCCGCTTCAGGAACATAGGTTTGGGCATACCGAGCCACTCTACTCTCAAGCATCTCGGTACTTTTGACCCGAGCTTTGTCCGTCTACGTGCTAACAATCCATGGACAGAACCCACAAACACGCGATTCAGATCACCGACACAATTTCTTTTACAGCTTTGAGTCACATGAAGTTGTAACTATGCAGTTTCAACTGAATAAAAACAACGATATATCTAACGAACTTTAAAATGGAACAGTTGTCATTTTATTTCTGAAAACTCTGATGTCATGTAAACATGTTTATCACAATTGTCATGCCTATTGAATCACCACAAAACGGCAGCATCATGAAAAAAAAAAAATTCACCGACACAAGCGCACGTGCAAACAATGTACACAGTTACAAAGGCAATACTAGGGCACACAATACTGAACAAGTATATTTGCAAACGGGCATAACGTAAATACACTGAAGAGAGAGAGAGTTCTAATTTCTTAACAACTGCAAATTTAATTTGTTTAGAAAACGAAGCATAGATTACATCTGTCAAAATAAATGGAAAAAAACCCCTGAAATAATAATAAGAGAAAAAAGCAACAACTAAAGACCAAATACAACTAAACCTTCTCAGGAGACTACTTTAACCTCATGTAACGTTACCCAAGCGTTAAAGTGGTGATGGCTATGGCTCTTAAGTGTAGCCGCAGCTAAAGGGTTAAAGCCAAATGAACACGCGAGCAAGTAATGTGTAGCTTTAGACTGGCTTTACACAAAACACATTACCTCCTCCTTCCGGCCAACGCAACCATGCACATTAGACAGATTGCGATGAATGACTTCCATGAATCCAGTCCGTGTGGATTGAAATAGATACACATGAAGGTGTTTCGCAATAGACATGGTTACGTCAAGAAACAGTCAAACCTGTTTTTGCAGTGATCAACGGAAACTATCCTGTGTCAGCAATGGCCACCCCTAAGATCAGCAGTTAAAGCCAGCTCTTAACTGGGCACAGCGCGCGAAACACACATGTGCACATCACAGTCGTTGCGCTCGGTGTGTCTACTAACTACAAAACTGAATACAGCTGTGCTCGGTGACAAACCGACTGAAGATGCACCATGTCCGCCATGTTTGCGCGCCGAGTGACGTAGTACAGCCAATCAGAATCTGTTGTGGAAACCACAGTCACAGTTTGAAATCCAGGTTGCTGTGATGACGCCACAGCGGCGGAAACCCCCCAAATCACAACTGTGTCACAGCACTGTGGCGCTCCGCGGTGCCAAGTTACGAGCCGGCTTTAGATTCATACTTGCCATTATCATTTCTCCCATTATGCGATGTATAATTATGATAACATGCCCGTGTAAATAAAGTTTCAACAAGACGTGGCGCCTCTCTCTTGGTAAGCATCTACCCTCAGCTTAAACGAAGAAAAGTACATCTAATTATACAATTATGAAAAAAAAGCCATCTGTCGTCATTGGTGCTCGACAAGTCACTCACTTAAACTCAAACTGAATTAGGCAGAGGGTTTATTTTACGCTGAGATCTGCATAAACTGTAATAGACTTGATCGTGCCACATTCATAGAGGTTTGAAAACAAAAGTAAAAAACGAAAATCAGCCAACTGAATGGCTACAGATATATTGCAGAGTGACTTGTTACTTTGCTGTACGATTAACAGAAGAGTGAGTCGACGAGAGCTACAGGCAAAGCTATTATGTACATGTCTGTTTCCTTTGATCACTGCTATTAAAACAGGTTTCACTTCAGTTACGAGTCGATGATAATTCAACCGTGACCACCACCAACGCTTGCCGCGCACATGATGAACCAATGAGACTACGGTACTTTGCTACAGAACTGTAAACATAATGTTAAACTGATGAAAGCTGGGTGAGCAGAACCGAATACAACTACATGAAACTTCAAATTAATTTCCGAACATGACAAAAAATGACGCGAGTGACGGTAACTACTTGTGACCTGACCTTGGACATCAATCTTGGGGAAGTTCAACTGACTCTTATCCTTGAAACTAAGTGGATGTTATTTCTACTGTAAACTTGATGGATGTTATTTCTGTTGTAAACTTGATGGGTGTTACTTGTAAACTGGATGGATGTTACTTCTATTGTAAACTGGATGGATTTTAATTCTATTGTAAACTGGATGGATGTTATTTCTATTGCATACTGGATGGATGTTACTTCTATTGTAAACTGGATGGACTTGAATTCTTGTGTAAACTGGATGGATTTTAATTCTATAGTAAATCGGATGGATGTTATTTCTATTGTAAACTGGATGGATGTTATTTCTATTGCATACTGGATGGATTTTAATTCTATTGTAAACTGGATGGATGTTATTTCTATTGCATACTGGATGGATGTTACTTCTATTGTAAACTGGATGGACTTGAATTCTTGTGTAAACTGGATGGATTTTAATTCTATAGTAAATTGGATGGATGTTATTTCTACTGTAAACTGGATGGATGCTATTTCTATTGTAAACTGGATGGATTTTAATTCTTTTGTAAACTGGATGGATTTTAATTCTAGTGTAAATTGGATGGATGTTATTTCTTTTGTAAACTGGATGGATGTTACTTCTATTGTAAACTGGATGGATGTTATTTCTATTGTAAACTGGATGGATGTTACTTCTATTGTAAACTGGATGGATGTTACTTCTATTGTAAACTGGATGGATGTCATTTCTATTGTAATCGGGATGGATGTTATTTCTATTGTAACCAGGGTGGATGTTATTTCTACTGTAAACAGGATGGATGTTATTTCTACTGTAAACAGGATGGATTTTAATGTTATTGTAAACTATATGGATTTTTATTCTATTGTAAACAGGATGGATTTTAATTCTATTGTAAACAGGATGGATTTTAATTCTATTGTAAACTAGACGAACTGGGTCGACTAGATGGGTTTTATTTCTATTGTAATCTGTGTGGATTTAATACACTTGATGAATTTCAGTTCTACTATAAATTGTAAACTATCTAAATTTGACTTTATTGTAAACTGGGTGGTTCTGAACTCTATTTTAAACTACATGGATTTTATTTATATTGTAAACTGCATAGTTTTGATAAACCGAGGGGATTTTAATTCTAATATAATTCTAAGTGGATGGATTTCATAAAATAGATGGATTTTAATTCTATTGTAATCTGGAAAGATTTAGTAATTCTTATGTAAACTGGATGGATTGGATAAACCGGGTGGATTATTTTATTTCTGTTGTAAACTGGACATATCTGATGAAGTGGGTGGATTTTACACATAGTTCTGTTGTTAACTGGATGGATTTGATGAAACAGATTTAAATTTTATTGTAAACTGGATGGATTAGAATTCTAACTGGACTGTCTTGGGCGGTGGCTGTTGTCAGGGACTTTTGATAGAAGTTAGTTTGCTTTACCCATTAACTTTGCTACTTTTCTTCCACGAAGATGAGGGTCCAAGGTCAAGACACTAATCATTCGAAGTTTACAATGGACATGGACTGAAAACAGATTACTCTCTGTGTGTGTCAGATAGATAGAGAGAGAGAGAGAGAGAGAGAGAGAGAGAGAGAGAGAGAGGTGAAATGACAAATAAATATGACATGGATGTAAAACTAAGCAGACGCAACTAGAACTGCTGAAGAAATACAGAGAAAGACGTCTTGAAATGATTGATACCAACTCTTACAATGAGATGACCGGCCTTCATACCCGCGTCGGTCACCGGTCATGGCCAGATTCATTTTCGAAATGTCCGACACATGTCCTAAAGATTTTACGTCGTATTCTTCAAAACGTTCTATACTGTTTTTGTCAGTCAAGTCACATGTCCTAACGTTATTACGTCATATCCTTCTTATTTAGAACAAACGTCTTATACTGTTTTTGTCAGTCAGGACGCATGTCCTAATGTTATTGCGTCATATTCATGTTATTTGGGACAAACGCCTTATAGTGTTTTTGTCAGTCAGGTCACATGTCCTAACGTTATTACGTCATATTCTTCTTATTTAGGACAAACGTCTTATACTGTTTTTGTCATTCAGGACGCATGTCCTAATGTTATTGCGTCATATTCATGTTATTTGGGACAGACGTCTTATAGTGTTTTCGTCAGTCAGGTCACATGTCCTATCGTTTCTGCGCCGCATTCTTCATATTTAGGACAAACGTCCTATACTGTTTTTGTCAGTCAGGCCACATGTCCTAACATTATTACGTCATGTTCTTCTTATTTAGGACAAACGCCTTATACTGTTTTTGTCAGTCAGGTCACACGTCCTATCGTTTCTGCGCCGCATTCTTCTTATTTAGGACAAATGTCCTATACTATTTTTGTCAGTCAGGACACATGTCCTAACGTTATTACGTCATGTTCTTCTTGTTTAGGACAAACGCCTTATACTGTTTTTGTCAGTCATGACACATGTCCTGTCGTTTCTGCGCCGCATTCTTCTTATTTAGGACAAATGTCCTATAATAATAATGATAATAATAATAAATTGCTTTTATAAAGCGCAGTATCCCAGCAGACGCTGGCTCCTATACTGTTTTTGTCAGTCAGGTCACATGTCCTAACGTTATTACGTCATATTCTTCTTATTTAGGACAAACGTCTTATACTGTTTTTGTCATTCAGGACGCATGTCCTAATGTTATTGCGTCATATTCATGTTATTTGGGACAGACGTCTTATAGTGTTTTCGTCAGTCAGGTCACATGTCCTATCGTTTCTGCGCCGCATTCTTCATATTTAGGACAAACGTCCTATACTGTTTTTGTCAGTCAGGCCACATGTCCTAACATTATTACGTCATGTTCTTCTTATTTAGGACAAACGCCTTATACTGTTTTTGTCAGTCAGGTCACACGTCCTATCGTTTCTGCGCCGCATTCTTCTTATTTAGGACAAATGTCCTATACTATTTTTGTCAGTCAGGACACATGTCCTAACGTTATTACGTCATGTTCTTCTTGTTTAGGACAAACGCCTTATACTGTTTTTGTCAGTCATGACACATGTCCTATCGTTTATGCGCCGCATTCTTCTTATTTAGGACAAATGTCCTATACTGTTTTTGTCAGTCAGGCCACATGTCCTAACGTTATTACGCCATATTCTTCTTATTTAGGACAAACGCCTTATACTGTTTTTGTCAGTCAGGTCACATGTCCTGTCGTTTCTGCGCCGCATTCTTCTTATTTAGGACAAATGTCCTATAATAATAATGATAATAATAATAAATTGCTTTTATAAAGCGCAGTATCCCAGCAGACGCTGGCTCCTATACTGTTTTTGTCAGTCAGGTCACATGTCCTAACGTTATTACGTCATGTTCTTCTTGTTTAGGACAAACGCCTTATGGTGTTTTTGTCAGTCAGGACGCATGTCCTATCGTTTATGCGCCGCATTCTTCTTATTTAGGACAAATGTCCTATACTGTTTTTTTGTCAGTCAGGTCACATATCCTAACGTTATTATTCTTCTTATTTAGGACAAACGTCTTATACTGTTTTTGCCAGTCAGGACACATGTCTTAACGTTTATACGTCGTATTCCTCTTATTTAGGACAAACGTCTTATACTGTTTTTGTCAGTCAGATCACATGTCCTAGCGTTATTATTCTTCTTATTTAGGACAAACGTCTTATACTGTTTTTGCCAGTCAGGACACACGTCCTATAACAGCTCCCACGGATAAAAAGCCCTTGAAATGAACGTAAAGAAACTAGCTAATAAAATATTAAAAAAAGCTAAAAGAAAAACGAACAAAACATCATCATACCTTCTTTCATATCGATCGATTCCAAGTGTTTGAAGTCAGGACGAGAAGGGAGAGAATTGATGTGTGGCAGGTCAAAACTGGATTGTCTCCGATAGGAAGGACGCCTCCGCCGCATGGACCCTTCCCTGGACATCTGTCTGCCCCCCATGCTCGTGCGACTCGGGGACGTGGGGGTAGAGGCGGCCCTCCCAAAAGCCGCTCTCCTTGCCGCAGCATCGTTGGAGTCAGTTGAGGCGGACTTGGGTATAGAGCTCGGGTCTGGCTGTTTCCCCGTTGGGGACCCTTTGTCGGACATTGTGGATGTGGTGGAGTCAGGAAGTCAGGTTTGCCGGAAAACACAGCTTGGGGAATTTCGTATCAAGTGGACGGCGTCAGTACAGCGAAGTTTTCGTGTGGAGATCTCAGACGTCGTGTATCACCATGTTGGATCTGGAAAGAGAAGGTCAGCATGAACACGACATAGAGAACAAATGGGCGTAGTGTTCCCACCTGGAGTGGAGGTGATAAACTTAACACCAGACTAGAGGCCACAAGAAGCACCAAGGTTTCCGCATTATCCCGGTGTTAGGGAAACTATCCCTGCCAAAAGCTGGGAATAAAGTGAACACCAAAATAGACCGAAGGTTAGAGTTAACACGGGCTCGTGAATTCCAGCAGAGGTGATAAACTTAGCACCAGGCTAGAGACCTAACACCGCGACGTGAGTTAGCCCCCTAGACAGCGACTGCCGACATCAACTGACCACAGGCACGACTGCCAAAAGGTAGCATTAGTGGCTTAAGTCAGGTAGGGTTAATAAATAGTTTCTTTCCGAGTGCCGTCCAGACCACAGAACTACTGACAGATATTTCTAGCTCTATGGTCTACACGCATGATGCGGCATGTCCGTCACAGTCCAAGGACGAGACAACAAACATCACGACTGACGACCCGGGACGCGAAACGTGCGTGCGTGTGTGTGTGTGTGTGTGTGTGTGTGTGTGTGTGTGTGTGTGTGTGTGTGTGTGAGAGAGAGAGAGAGAGAGAGAGAGAGAGAGAGAGAGAGAGAGTTACATATTTCTGTATTCAACAGACACATCACGGTATCAGCAGATCCAAACTTTCAAAAACAATCAACACGCACTTTGAAATTAAAATTTTTTTTTCCAGAAATCCAACGAAACAAAGAGGAAGCACTCAGCCCGGCACAGAATCACGTGATCTCCATTCGCGCAGCACACAGGGCACCTCGAGTTGGACATTAATCGGGCTTAGTTCTGACCTGACATGAGGAAAAGACATATCTTTGAAGCTGCATGCCTCGTGAACACTTGTACCGAAGTTTGCACTCATCGCACACAGTTTAGCACGGAGCTGAGGCTCTCAACACAGTGCACGGTAAACATATCTTGCAGCATTCGGTAGACAGAACCTCAGCAGTTGACAACACACATCCGTGACTCACGATATCACAACTCAAGTAGATGCTGATAAATTACGCAATGATTTTGCGATTAACGCACGAGAGCATTTGGCTGATACCAAAGAGTCTTTAATCCATTACGCATTTCGATCCCAGACGAGTCGGTATCACTGGAGAGCGTGTTAAAAAAATTAAAGGCCCCAGTTTTGAAGATTTTTTGACTCACAGATCGTTCTGGGCCCATATGTAAAACTCGAGGTTAATTTAGCCCACGGCCACGGGCCTAACCCAGACAAGGACAAAAGAAACCCCAAAACAAAATTAAATTTAAAAAAAAGGAAGCGAAGAAAGAAAGACTGAAATCCTTCTCAAACGGCATAGGCACCTTGCTGGAATGGGCCCGCTTCCTGATTTAAAACACAAAACAACAGAAAAGTTTAACCCTAGAGTTAATTTAGTTCGAGATTAGACCTTAACCCGGGGCTAAAATCCCTAACCTCGACTTTTACATACAGGCCCTGAGCTGAGCTTGTGGTGTCTACCATCACACAGCTCGCTTCGACTGTGACGTCACCACCATTTTAGTCTCAGCTACAGTTTGGAAAATTGACGGAAAAGCGTCATTTATCTCCCGGTGAGGAATCCTTTTCCATGTCTTTGGCAATAGAGATCTATAAGCTGCTGCTATGAAATCTGTTAACAATTCGCTATAGTTGTACAACTAAACCGACGATAATCACACTAGGCTCGCGTTTCCTGGGAACTAGTTTTGAATACAGGGGAAAGCCTTTGAACAACCTACACGGAACTTCTGGT
The DNA here is from genome assembly GCA_018292915.2 of Batillaria attramentaria. NCBI lineage: Eukaryota > Metazoa > Mollusca > Gastropoda > Batillariidae > Batillaria > Batillaria attramentaria. The sequence goes on from JACVVK020000200.1 coordinate 961,016, forward strand.
CGATCCTTTTTTTTTATATTTGGAGCTTGGACACGCGCCTAGAACTTCTTTCCTCTTCGATTCGAAAACAAAGGAAATTTGTGATTGGCTGTCTAACCCAGTCACGATAAACCAGAGGAAAAACTGGCGAACTGATTATTTCGAGGAAACATTACGTTCGGTACGGTAACTGGTTTCTGCCAGACGAGGGGTAGACTGACTTTGCCGACAAGGAACTCAACGGAATTCGGTTTGTTATGCTTTGTCGACACAGCCTTGACTAGGCAGGATAGACAAAACTGTCTTATTCCAAGATTACTCATAATTAATCACACTTTCTCTATTTTTTTAAATTTAATGACTTTCTCTGATGGATGATCACAAGTCATGAATAGCTCTTGAACAAGATAAACACAAGCCGTTTCAAAAAATGACCCTGGCGAAATTGTGCCCACAATGCCTAAGTACCCTGGTCGTTAATGCGGATTAAGACTTTCAGAATCAATGCATGACAGACCTAGACCTTATTTTTTCCGGCTTATGGTCGAAAACTGTCCGGTGTATGTTCCGAAACTGTCCGAAGTCCGTTCCGAAACTGTCCGGTGCAAGTCAGTCCAGCACTGTGCCCTGTACTGAGCACTGAGCTGTCCGGTGTACCGACGCCGGTCCCGGTTCAACCAGCAACACCTGATACACTGTGAGGTCCGTGCCAACACACAGGACTTTATGCGTTTTTCATCTTCTCTCTCCCTCGAGGATTGGCGGAAGGGACGACGGCAGTCAGGAAAGACCCCCCCTCTTCCTCTCCCCCCCCCCCCCCCCACACACACTATTCCCTAGTTCAGACTTCCCTGCCCTGAAAGATGCCCGGCAGAAATTTCCGACGTTATCTGGAAACATACATTTGTCCGACGCCATACATCAAACCTTGTTAAGCGCACCCACGAATAAAATTTCACGCATTTACTCTCTATGCACAGAAGAATGAAATGTCAGACAATGGTTCACGCACCCTCAAGAATAAAATGAAGCCTTTCTTTGCACGTCTTCGTGGTGCACCAGATACCTTGCTGACTCCCCCCCTGCATTTAAAGATGATGTTGTCTAAACCTGACCTCGTGGTTCTCTAAGCAAAAGCACCGTTATTGTCATGTCGTGTCAGCTACAGCAGCCGACAGCGGCATGTCTGCCCGACTGATGCGCCCACAAAGTCACCACTGTCGTCTGAGGAGGATCCCTCATTCATCATCGTATTAAGCCACAAGTCTACACTCGACAACAGTTTCCGTCCCTGGCTGTGCAAAGTAATCGCCCTTTGCGTCAGTTTCTTGCGAAATCTGCTGTCAGGGGGCGTAACAGGCGGAAGAGACGCAGAATCTGCATTATCTGCCCACGAAACCTGTGCACACAGTCGTGCGACCACCACATACATCAAATGAAACCAGCCAAATAATGTGGGGTTTGAACAGGAATAATTATGTTGTAAAATGACCTCGACTAAACTACCGGGGTTTTTTTTGTTTTTTTTTAGGTCGTAAACTTTTTTTCTTTTCTACGGCCTCAACCCATAAACCTACACCCACAAAATCTAATGATGGCACGCGTCCCACTTCTAAGCACCCGAAAGTTATATTTGGAGCACAGACGTATAGAGATAGACGCACCGCGGTGCCGGAAAAGTGACGCCGCCGCGCGCCATGTTGCTAGTACCTGGAAGTGCCAGCTGTTTACATAGCGCGCATAGCATTGGCCAGACGCTATCAGCTGTTTGCGCGCATAGCATTGGTCCGCTTTATCTTACGTCACCATTCTGATGACGTCTTTCTAAAGAACTTTGTATTTCGAACGAGGCGTCCTATACACAGAGCCTCTGAGTTCTGGTATTAGTAAGATGGCCGCGATAGCGACACTCGCAAGCAGCGGTGGCAGCGTGCGGCGGTGCGTCTATCTCTTTACGTCTGTGATTTGGAGTTTGGACCGGTGACGTTTTGCGCCAGTGGCCCCAAGAAAAAAAAACCACGATTAATTAATTTCTGCATGAATTTGAATGTGGCTTCGTGGGAGTGTTGCATACTGATTACACTTATGTTTGCTGCAACACAAAACAAGTTGCGCGCCGTTCACAAGCGCACGGCTATTTATGGCTGGCATGGCTTTCCTCTCCGTAGGCGGCCAGCGCCAACGCCACGCTATTCGCGTTGCCACGCTATTGGCATTGCATAACATGACCTAATTCTGCACGCGGGACGCTTCCTTCCCTTGTCCGATGTGTCCAGCTCATTGCGCCAGCGTCACTTTTGGAAGACAGACTTCAGTTCGCTCGGCAGCAGCGGATTTCCTCTGTTTTTACAAACTTGATTCCATGCTTATGTAAGTACCTGTTCTGGTTCATTTGACTTATCCTCTCACATCTTGTTTCCGTTGTTTATTTTATCACACGGTCTGGATTTGCTCTCAGAGTGTCCCCGTTTTCGACTGTTTTCGAACGCTATGCCAGACATAAAACGTATTTAGAAACGACTGGTTTACTGCTGAGTTGTCTGTTTACAGGAAAAGCAACAGACTCTGGAAATCAGTCACAGTGCACGCCTTCCTTTTTGTTTTTGTTTTTTTGTTTTTTGTTTTGCTGCCCCAACTCTTTTTTTGCCAGCTCCAGTGGTGTTATTCCCAGGTCATGGGTGGAATCCACGGAGGGCTCGGAAGCTGGGGCAATTTTTATTACGCATGATGATGGAGATGAGGATGATGGTAAGATGATGCTATGGAGGTCCGTGTGGTTTGGGACTGCGGGACAGGGCCGCGTTCCACGCTTCCTGTCAAAAATATCCCGGCATTAACCAGTGCCGGGAACTAAGGCACCTGCGGTGCCGGCCGTGTAATCATCCACATCATGCGACGTGTCATACCAGGGGAAGCACCCGCAAAATCGCACCCGTGAAGTGGGTGAATCTCGGCTGTGTGGCAACAGCCTCCCCATTGGGCCCATACCACACCCGCTCTGGCTAGGAAAAATCCCGCTTGCTTCGGCTGGGACTCGAATCCGGGTCTCCCGGTCCATGGTCCGAAGTGCTAACCACAACACTACAGGGGCCGGTATCCTATCAGAAGCCAAACTCTGGGTGAAAACAGAAGCCATACATTGCGCCGTGTCTGTAAACAACAGCAGACTGGCACTTCTACCTGTCAGATGCCAAACTCTATTGTTGTTATGGGTTTTTTTTTTATTTTTTAACACGGCCCAGACAACACGCTGTGTCTGTAAACGTTAACCTTAGTTTCCTAACGTGATCACGTGCCGTAAAGAAAATGCGCCCGCCAATCAGCAGACTCCGCGCCTTCTGGGATCTGACTATATCTGGTTATATTGCATTTTGAGTTGCATGCCTGTGCGCCCCCAGCTACGGTTGTCCGTAAAACGGCCTCTCTTCCTGATCGTAACAGATAAGTCAAAGACCACCCATATCTCATTTCAAAAGATATATGTTGATTGAGCCATCAGCGGAGACAGCGGATCATAGTCTTTAGCCGTCTCTGCACCAAAGCCAGATAGCCAATGGCAAGGACAGTAGATCATACATGACGCGTTCAGCATAATGGACAGGCAGTTTTTTTCCGACGCTGTTCCGAGTCATATCAAGGTTTTTATTTTTTGTTTTTGTTTGTTTGTTTTTCGTTTTTTAAAAAAAAAAAACTACCTTTATCATCCCTTTCAAGAAATTCGGGTTGCTTCCCCAGGAGGAAGCGCGTCGCCGCGGTGCAGCGCCACCCAATACCTATCCTATTTTTCAGTTTTGATGGGGGGAGGAAAGCCGGATAACCCGGACAGAAACCCCCGATGAGCAGCCCGGTCGCCAGCAATAACCGGTATCACATATCACAAGCTCGACCTGGGTTCGAACTCACGCTTCATCGCCGTGACAGTGGTGACGGTCGTTCAGTAGCGCAGCGGTTAAGTCCGAAGCGAAGCGCTACCTATTAGACCACCGCTCGTTTTAACGACGAGCTGAAGACGTGAGTTTGCAACCTGAGCACGCCCACGCCTTTACACTGTAGTAACGAGATCGTGGTGGCTTTAAATTTAAAGGCCCTCATTTTAAGATTTTTTTTTACTCACAGGTCGTTCTGGGCTGCGCTGGTGTTGCCAGTCTAGCATCACACAGCTCGCTTCGACTGTGACGTCACCACAATCTAGTCTCACCCACAGTCGGTTAGGAAAATTGGCGGAAAAGCGTCATTTCTCTCCCCGTGTCCTTTTTCATGTCTTTGGCAATACAGATATCTAAGCTGCTATGAAATATGTTAACAACACGCTAAAGATGTACGACTAAACTGACGATATTCAAACTAGGCTCACGTTTCCCGGGAACTACTTTGCGGATGTGATCAATTGTTGACGTAGTGGTTCGGTTCGAGTTCGGCTGATTCGCGTGTTTTGCACTGTGATACTAAAAGTCGCGCTCTGTTTGATGAACAGCCGTTTACTTTCAAACCGATAAAATCCAACTCCAAAGCGTTTTTCCTGTGCTAATCGGATTTGAAAATGGTAAAAACGCGGTGTTCCCCATGTACATTATCCTAATAGAAACTCATTTACTGCCGAAATATTAATGCTTGTAATATTGAACCGACACCGGCCACGTGACAGCGCGACCCTCCTCCATCTTGAAATCAGATAGCCAGTCAGATTACCGTTCGACTTTATTCGCTGCTCTTCGCATTGCAGGCTGCGCGAGGCGCGAACTTCCCGAAATAGACTCGGCGAACAAAAATGTGCGGCCGCAGGGTTTTTGGCCTTGAACTGTTTGGCGCAGAACGACGTTAATTCATTAAGATAACGCCTTTGCCGCTTTACCTAAGAGCAGGTCGTCGTCGGAACTCTTAAACCGGAGCAGCACCGGAATCTGAAATGCCCGTCCCCATTTTGTTTGCTACCCGTGACTAGCCTGTAGGAAGTCATTAGTTTTGCAGAGTGCTTGTCCTAGTTAAAGTGGCAATGAGAGATATTTTCACCGGGGTGAGTGAGTTTTGGGGGCTTAACGCCGTGTTGAACAGGAAAATCTGCAACTTGATATGGCATGACACTGAGCTCGTCATATTCACCAAGTATACGTGAAGCACGCGTCCCGGTTCACTGGTTACACGTATGTTTGTTGACAGAAGCAATAAATACGTCTTAACACTTTCAGCCGTATCACCTACGGTCTCGCGGACCCTAACAATAATACGCGTGCATGTGACCGACTCTCATACGCTCTGCACAGTGGAAAGTGTCACAAACTCCGTTATAGTGCTGATAGAAACGTGTGCCTGAAGTGCCCATTCTGTGACCAGGAGGAAACGGAAGTACATTTCCTCCTTGTCTGTCCAAAATATGATCTACTGCGTGAACAATATATACCTGGCATATTCAGTCGAAGGCCATCCAAGTTCCGTTTTGCCATTCTGATGGCTGAGATTAGGCCAAAACTAACCCGACAGCTAGCTTCTTTTGTTTATGAAGCAAAGGAAATGCGTAGAGCCGGAGTATTAGCCTAGTGCTACAAGTATACAGTGATTTATGTCAACCTCTGTATGTTCTGGTTATGAAAAAACAATATATGTTCGTATAATTACTATGTAAGTGTGACTGTGTTGAGCTCTGTGTAAACAATGGCATGTGCGGAAAGTTCAGTATCGTAGTGCTTATGTAAAGTATGGTCTGTGCTATTGTGTGTGAATGTCATGTACACGTATGGTGCATACTGTCCACTGTATAGAGATCTATGTAATATGATATTGTACTCTTGTGTTGCCTACCTCCCCCCTTTCAGTCATGGGCCAAAAGCCTAACTGAAATAAAAATTTGTCATTGTCATAGGGTTCTGTATGCAAGACCCCAGCTTTAGATCTAGCACACTTGACAAACTCCAGGCAGAGAGCGTTATCGCTATTGAGATTTCTTCAGGGCTGAAAGGTTAACCGCAGAGTTGAGGTAAACCATGGCCGCAAATGAAATCTGAAGGGAAATTTTTGACTTTGCTGGATGCAACAGAGATAAATGAACGCGAACTGAAAAGTTCAATTAGTAAGGATTTTCTCGTCATTGATACAACAGAAGATTTTTGGGAATAGCGACTAACAACGTTCAAGGCAAAAATCGTGTGTACTCAAATCTTTATTTTCATTTGTTTGATTGATGCTCTCCCACGAAGAGGGGTCCGCTGTTCGAACTTCTATGACCTGTGTTCGCGATATCTCAGTGGATGTCCTACAGGCGTAAGTTCCAATCTTGCGATTTCGTAAGTACAGTCCCAGGTATTCACGTTTTACCAGCCCTCTAGCTCGTCCAGTTTAAATATAAACATTAATTCTGTGGCGGAAGTCACAGCAGTAACAGGGAAATCACAAGACATAACCAAGCATTCGCTTTCAGACGACCTACCGGTGTCGTCTAGTTTAGTTCACAGAACTGACGTCATTTCTGTCTCTCTCTCCAAAGATGCTGCATCCGCTATGGCGTAGTGGATCTAGTGTCTTTGGTGGGCCTTACAAACTTGAAGAGAGGAAGAAAGCGAAAAAAAAAAAAAAAAAAACCAAAAAAAAAACGACAACAACAACAACAAAAAAACAAAAAACAAAAAACAAACACCAAAAAAAAAACAACAAAAAAAAAAACCCATCGCCAACAATAACAACAAAACAGAGAAAATAGCATGAAATCAAGTTTGGAGAAACAACTTTTATGGGACGGGGCCATTCCTCCTTGTTTATGTAGGCAAAGGTGCATGGCAGGCGGTCACAAAAAGAGGCAAGCTGCCAGTGAAGCTGGGACTTCCTGCACAGAAGTGAAGCAAGCGGATTTGTGTGAACTGGCTCTCTGGCCTAAAGAGAAAGCAGATGTGCATTACTCCAGTGAGGCCTGAGCGGAAAGGAGACTTTTTTTTTTTACCCCTGTCAGGTGCGTGCCTTTGAATTGTCTGTTCATGGCAGTAATTGTTTCTCGATTGAAGCATTTTTAGGGGTGACTATGATGCCTGAGGCTGTTAGGGAATATATAGGTAGTTTGAGGCCCCGTGTATTTTGTGTCCTTCGCCCACACACCGACTGGCTCTGGATCAAAGGCACAGCATGGCAGCAGCACGACAACGAGGCCCACCGGACGAGACATAACGGTGCTCTCCCCTGACAACCCAATTAGCGCCCGTTCGTTCAATCACCATATGGATGGCAGTGGTTATTCTATACCTTGGCGGCACGTGCTGTTCACAGAATACCGCTTTGTGTGCGGGGGACACCGGGGTAAGTTGGCTGCCAGAACGTTAAAAAAGAAGAAGAAAGAAAGAAAAGGGTGTGTGTGTGTGTGTGTGTGTGTGTGTGTGTGTGTGGGGGGGGGGGGGGGTGTGTTAACGTCCGTTTCCACCACATACGGGTGATATCAAGGACGGGGCAACGATGAAAAAGCCAGCACAAATATTTGGCCCCAGCCGGGATACGAACTCACGACCCGAGCATTAGAAGTCCAACGCCCTACCATTCGGCCACCCCGGCTCCCCAAGAAAAGGAAAGAAACAAGTTTTCTATTCAAATTAATTTTCTGTGTGGGTTTGAGTTGGTAGAGATACCAACCGGTAGGTGGGTGTTTTGGAGTTTAACGTACTTTTCCACCACGTAATGGTGATATCAAGGACGGGGCAACCAGAAAAAGGCCAGCACAAGTATTTGGCCCCGGCCGGGATTCGAACGCACGACCCGAGCATTGAAAGTCCAACGCTCTACCATTCGGCTATCCCGTCTCCCCACCAAACGGTGGGGCTCAGCACGGAAACAGTCTTTTAGTACGGTACATCGAGGGTGGGTTGGTGGGTGTTTGGGAGTTTAACGTTCTTTTCCACCATGTATGGGTAATATCAAAGACGGGGCAACATGAAAAAGGCCAGCACAAATATTTGGCCACAGCCGGGATTCAAACTCACGACCCGAGCATAGAAAGTCTAATGCTCTAACATTCGGACGGTACAACGAAGATCAGACAAGTTTTGTTAATCTGAATAGTTTAAAATGACATTTTCCACCACAAAAACACAACAAAAAACAAAAACATGCACCACAGTAACTCATGTTGCGCCCCCACCCCTCCCCCCTAACCGGCTGGAATCTACTAAAATGTAAACTGAAATTGTCTTGTCCATTATCTCCAGAAGCACTGAACATCAAAAATATGTTTTATGGACAATCCGGCTTCCTCCCCCTCTGGCGCAGCTTTCGAAAAATTCAGCCCAAAACAATTTCAAAAATAAACTCAATTCTAAAATTCCGAAACAAATTGCTGAGCTGACCCTTCGCAACACGTGATTGTTATCTGTTCATGTCCAGTGTCTGATAGAATGCGTGTGATTCACGTGAGCTAGGAGATGCGAGATGTGAGCTACATTGCAGCACAAAAAAAGCTAAACTAGCCGCGGACTACTTTGCCCCAGTCTCCCCTATTTATCACCTCGCCGATCGCACACAGAACTGTTTTAGTGTGGCTCCGTCAGCTCACAGTGTCACGGTTCAGTGGAGTCATTTCCACGATCATAAACACCAACCAGTTACGGTTCAGCTATCAGGGTACAGGGCCCGCATGTAAAAGTCGGGATTAGGGAGTTTAGCCCCGGGTTAGAGTTTAACCTCGAACTAAACTAGCTCTAGGGTTAAATTGTCTGTTGTTTTTTGTTTTAAATCAGGAAGCGGGTCCATTCCAGCAAGGTGCCTACGCGTAATAGAAGGATTTTTGTCTTTCTTTCGCCGGGGTGGTCGAATGGTAGAGCGTTGGACTTCTAATGCTCGGGTCGTGATTTCGATCCCGGCTGGGGCCAAATATTTGTGCTGGCTTTTTCATCGTTGCCCCGTCTTTGATATCACCCTATGTGGTGGAAAAGAACGTTACACACGTACCCACCCACCCACCCACCCTTCGCTTCCTTTTTAATTTAATTATTATTATTATTATTATTATTATTTTTTTTTTTTTTGGGGGGGGGGGGGTCTTTTTATCCTAGTCTGGGTTAGGCCCGTAACCGTGGGTTAAATTAACCTCGAGTTTTACATACGGGCCCAGACAACTATAGCATACTGTCACCTTGTGTCTAGTCAGTAGGTACAGCCAGGCTTTGCCGACTCATCACCATAATAATGTGAAGTGTCTGGGTGACGGACAGTTCCATCAGAGCAGAGACATGTATTGTTTATGTGAGTACATGTATCTGAACGGATGATATGCTGAGCGGTTTGGTCAGAGTTAAAGTGTCTCTGTTCGTAATGAGTTCTGAGGGAACAAAACTGCCGGGTACAAACTTCTAAGGGTGTATGTGTGTGTGTGTGTGTGTGTGTGTGTGTGTGTGTGTGTGTGTGTGTGTGTGTGTGTGTGTATATGTGTGTGTGTGTGTGGGGGGGGGGGGGTTGGGAGGGTGCGGGTGCTTGGGGGTTTAACGTCCTTTTCCACCACTTGCCACTAGTACAACTAGTACACTCGCCAAACAGGGTTCTTCAAACTAAACACTGCACATGACCCCACGGTCAGTTTCTGTCCTTACGCCTGTTAGACAACCCTCAGTGTGAAATGAAGACGCAACCAAGGCATACACACTGGACAAATCGTAAGGAAAAGATTCCCTTACAGAAGGAAAACAGAAAGACAATCAACCTCTTTAATAATTTAAAAAAACCCACCTGATACGTGTATGCGAACTCCATCCAGCCGACACCGCTCAGTCAGTGTGACACAAAGACATAACCAAGGCCAGTGCTAACAATAAGGAAGAGATGATTCTCTTACAGGAAAACATAATGATAATGAACCTCTTTAGTGAATAGCCTGACACCAGTCTAGTCACGGAACGCCATCGGCAGGGCCCGTATGTAAAACTCGAGGTTAATTTAAACCAAGGCTAAAGGCCTAACCCAGACTAGGACAAAAGAAACCCAAACACAAAATTAAATAAAAAATAAGAAGCGAAGAAAAGTAGGGAAAATCCTTCTCTAACGTCTTAGGCACCATGGTGGAATGGACCCGTTTCCTGGTTAAAAGAAAAAAACAAACAAACCGGAAAATGTAACCATAGAGCTTGTGAAGCTCTATGAGGCTGTTTGCCAAATGAATTAGAAGTTCCTTTTGGTTATTGCGACCATCTTCGTGACGTTGCGGCTGTTCATTGTTAAAAAAAAAAAACAATAAAAAAAAACCACCCGACTTTCTTTGGCCTAACGCTTCGATGCGACCAAACAGTCAACAATCACGGCTTTCAAGCTGGTCTTCAGTCCGCAACCAAATAACGGCGTTTGCTCAGTACGCGGCATGCTTCTACGTACAAAGAACAACAAATACGCCAACTCAAGTCACCACAAATTTTTAAGACGCTATATTGTGTCCAACGTGACTGATTCTGATGCACGGATCAAGCGCAATGGAGGAAACGTTTTCCATAGCGATATTACTTGCCTGACGAAGGTGGGTGGGAGAGTGTATGGGAGCATAACGTCCTTTTGCACCACGTAAGGGTGATATCAAAGACGGGGCAACGAGAAAAAGGCCAGCACATATATTTGGCCCCAGCCGGGATTTGAACTCAATGACCCGAGCATTGCGAGTGCAACGCTCTACCATTCGGCTATCCCAGCTCCCCATATGCCTGACGAACGTAATTGCGACTTACAATCTCTGAACAACCACCAACCCTCCATCGAACGAAACCCGTCAGCTCAAACGCTGGCAAAACGGTGAAACACCTGACTGACTCTGGTTACATCCAACCCAACCGGAAATATTTACTTTCTTTGTCTCCTACCAAACTGTGAGGGTGGGTGGGTGTTTAACGTCCTTTGCCACCACATACGAGTTATACCAAAGACGGGGCAACGATGAAAAAGCCAGCACAAATATTTGGCCCCAGCCGGGATACGAACTCACGAACTGGGAATAACTTCGCTCTGACACTGAGCAGTGCTCCAGTCTACCGAAACAGTACTGTTGGTATGCACTTTCCGATTATACTGAGCAGATCGAAGCAGGTGCGAAAGTACCTCTATGCCACTGTTGGTAGAGGCTTACTGAAGATACACGCAGACACACCTACACCTGACGCAGCTTGGGTACGCACGCAGTCGGACATTTCCCCACGTCTCCAGGGAAACGCCAAGACGCGATAAGCGAGGGCACGCTGAGTGAATGCAGCTTACATCGTTACTGAGACGCTGCAAGTGTGTGAGATATTGTTACTGACGGAGCTGTAGGGGTGAGAGAAGGTGCAGGTATTTCTGGCTGACATACAATAATGGATAAACGCAAATACGTGCACTGAATTCTTTGTTTAACCTTGACCTCACATGACCTAGTGACTTTACTGCACTCGGCTAGTAGTCAAACAGTCGTGGTGTTGGTGCGGAAGACCATGGCATATTTTAGAGGGGGGTGAGTGTGTGTGTGTGTGTGTGTGTGTGTGTGTGAGAGAGAGAGAGAGAGAGAGAGAGAGTGTGTGCGCGCGCGCACGAGCCAGCGACTGAGAGAGAGAGAGAGAGAGAGCATCCGCATTTGACAGTTTTGTGAAATCTCAACAATCAAACACAGGGTGCAGCCCGGACAGGAAAGGTCACCCAGCTCTCTTTAACTGCGGAGTTAGGGGGACATGTTGACACTCGCGCACCCCTCAGTCAACAGACGCACGGACACCCTCCTTTCTCCCCGTACGGACTCTCCAACGTGTTTTTTCTACAGGTCTACGTGAATCAACACACGATTCACAAAACTTACAATGTAATTTTCGCGTCATTTGCTTTATACGGGATGGTCATATCCTTATAGATAACACAGAATATTCTTAGATAGGTCTATAAATGACAGAACTTCTGGACAAAATAATACCCCCCCCCCAAAAAAAAAAAAAAAAAAAATGACATGTAACGTCTTCAGGAAAACCTGCAACGGCGATTTTGGTAGGTAAGTGGGTATCTTCCCCTTTTCTTTTTTTTCTCCCCCCCCCCCCCTCCCCGCCGCTCCCCCCCCCCCCCCCCCTCGCAGTTTCAAATACCCCACTCCTCACTTGGCTTGCGTACATTCACACGATCAGTCAAACAAGAACGCATTACTCATCAATTGAAACAACTATATGAACAGAAAATCGTAACCAAAGTGTGTACACGCAACGACTGGCTTACCGGCAGTAGAGAGGAACTTGAAGACACTAAGACATGACTCTTAATTTCACCTCTGCCGCCTGCCACAGTACAAATAAGCCATCCAGTAGACTTTATCAGTGAACCCCGACCGAGCCTCATAGTTCAGTCGACGGCCTAATTCTGACTCCGCTGGGCCGCTTCATCTGCGAATTTAATTAGCACGACCAAGCACCGCCCACCGCGTGGCGGTGTACTAAACGAAGTACCGCAGTACCGCACATTCCAGAAATAGACTGACGAGCTGCTGGTCAAATAACATGATGCAAAACTCGCTAATCCGGCGGCGTGTGCCGGCCGCCGGTGTACTCCGGCGCAGCTCCTCTACGTCATAGAAGCAACTGGCTGTTTCGGTTTAGTGGGTACAGGATGTGGATATAGTACTGAGTACCGTGAAATGAGAACCAGTGAATATTCCGGGAAGATCCTAAACAACTATCTTACACACATCATAGTTGCGGATCGTACATGTTGGACTCTCTCTCTCTCTCTCTCTCTCTCTCACACACACACACACACACACACACACACACACTGACACACCGAGTCACTCTCTCTCTCTCCGGCTCTCTCCCCCTCTCCTCTCTCTCTAATAATGTAGCACGGACAGAATGTGAGATGGCCCTGCACTGAAGCCTGTAAACATTTTTTCCGCCTTGTAAAATAATCTCTCTCTCTCTCTCTCACACACACACACACACACACGCGCGCGCGCGTGTAAAAGCATTTTCCCAAGTTTCCCAGAGAAAACGATAATTCTACCGTATTCCGCCATTTCACCTCCCTTAGCCCAGCGTAAAATCACACGTGTGCAGCACTGACGCGCGGCATCTCACTTTTGAGTTGGGTTATCTGAGTTGGGTGACATGACGGTATTGGGAAAACCCAGTGATGTAAATTTTGTTGATCATGCATATCGTCATTTGTAGCGGCGGCTTGCACCCCCCCCCCACCCCTCCCCTCCCCTCTCTCACACCTGAATGTGACAGTTTGCAAGTGTTGCCGTTAAAACGTCAGTACACAACGGCATCAGTATCAGCATGGTCATAGCCCGACGACCTCTCATGGTGCGAAAGTTCATTGTAAACAATTTACTTTAAGTATCAGTATAATTTACATTAAATAAAAATTATTATAAGTAACCGCGCGAAAACAAAGCTTTGGCATATGCCTGTACAGCCGTATCAGTACAGGCATATGCCAAAGCTTTCGCGGCTTTGCTGGTACAATCCCAAACACTGACGGTTTAAGTTTACGCTGACACTGGGACAGAAAAAAAGAACAAGTCTCGCCTACCTCGCTGGCTGCCGGTGGCGGGTCGAGTGTGACACTGAGGTATTCAACTCGCAGGTAGGCCTAAAGGGTGGCTTGAGCCACAGCGTAGCGTAAGAATGCGGCAAGTTAGTTCAGTCAAATACACCAGCCTAGTTGCCTCGCTGACGGACGGCAGAGTGAGACACAACATTACTCGAACGTCCTCGCGTTCTGTGAAGGCAGCAGTGATAGTAGTAGTAGTGTGCACGCTGTTTGTACCAAGTGCTTGTCTCCGTTTCCTCTGTGTTCCGGAATGTGTGTGTTTTCCCGTAATCTGCGCAGGACGTTTCGTCACTGAATCGGCACTCCCTTTCCTCTCACCCCACCCCCTCCCCCGCTATTTCTATCTGTGTGTGTGTGTGTGTGTGTGTGTGTGTGTGGTGTATCATGGTGTTTTCAATCCCCCCCCCCCCTTTTCTGTATCCGCGGAAGTGTGTGTGGTAGTGGTGTGTGTGCGCGCGGCCGCGGTGTGCGTGCGCGCGTGCATGCATCCCCCCCCCCCTCTCTCACATCACATGCAGTGTTGCTGTTGCTGCATCAGATTGTGCAACAGTCCAGCAGGTTTCATCAGGAACGGACCCCCACCCACAAATAGCGACAAGCTTGGATAATTGGCATCTCAACAACAATCGATACTTGCCACTCTGTCCGGACGCGAATCTAATACCGACTGCAGTGAGCCATGCACGAACTGGCCGAAGTGGGAAATTGTTACGTTGTGCAATAATTATCATTGTTGACTGGGGGAGTAATGCATAAGGGTCGGTGTGTGTGTGTGTGTGTGTGTGTGTGTGTGTGTGTGTGTGCGCGCACGCGCACCGGCACACACACACACACACACACACACACACACACACACACACACACACACACACACACACACACACAAGCTGACTAAATCCGGCCTTGCCAGCCGGTGTTAGGAAAACGCCATCTTCAGATCTTTTTCTTTGCTTGCTTTTCAAAATTCTTTACTCTCCTTTGCCGTTTATCACTTTCGTAGCTTGTAGTGATAGCAGTAGTAGTAGTAGCAGTAGTACTTTCGTAGTAGTAATATTAGCAACGGCAGGTAGGAAAACTGACTACTAGTATTTACGTTAATTATCTCAACCGTTGGACAACGTACACTGAACTCCGGCCTGAACAGAAAGCGGCATTGACTGAGCTTGGCTGTAACTGTAACGTTGTGTCTGATTCTCAGAACAAGGAAGAAGGAAACTAGTCAGACAGTGAGACAGGAGGTGGTCTAGAAATAGGCTTGACACAGTTACTGGGCTTACAGGACAGTAAAACACACACACACACACACACACACACACACACACACACACACACACACACACACACACACACACACACAACAACAACAACAACAAAAAGCAGAAGTAATCCGGTTTTCGCTGACGCAGCAGACTGAGTTTTTTTTTTTTAATATAAATTTGAGTTACGTCTTCTCACAGCAGCACCCTACACGCGGCTTTTTTTTTTTTAAACTACTTTATTGGCAGTGTGTGTGTGTGTGTGTGTGTGTGTGTGTGTGTGTGTGTGTGTGTGTGTGTGTGTGTGTTGGCTTTGACTAAAAAGTCGCTTTTCGCTTCATTGTGAAATATGATGGTTTGGCCTGTTTTTGGCAAGGGAGGAGGTGAGGCGTAGGTAGTCTTGCTGTGGAATAAAGGCCAGCAAGATTTGCAAGCGGGAAGGAGATGGACAGTGGGGCGCGGGGAGGGGAGGGGAGGGGTGGGGGGGGGGGGCGTGTAGTAAGTGGTAGAGGGCAGGCCAGTGAGAGATTATCATTAACTGGCGACTTGGGTCTTACACTGTTTCATTTTGCGTACAGGTTTAGTGCCCAATCCCGTCTTTTAACATAACACGACTGTCTGTTTTGACAAAGTCTTAACAAACCATGTGGTCTGAACAATTCTATTTTCTTTTGATTTCCGCTATGTAGTATGTCTTACCCAATCTGTCTTCAGACATTGCGCTGAAGAGAAAGTTGTTTCTTGCTGACTGTTTTGATTTCCACTACTCGTTTCCGCTCCATTTTCAAAAACATATAAAACGGCCAAATCAAATCCGCCTGTTTAGATAATACGACAGTCGGTTTTGACAAACACCTAACAAACCATGTGGTCATAAATATTAAATTTCCTTTGATTTAAACTACCTATTGTTATGTATTACTCAAGATGGCTTCAAACATGCTGAAGAGAAATCTGTTTCTTGCTGACTGCTCTCTGCCGTTATGTGTGTTACGTAACAGAGACTGAGAACTGAAGGGAGCAGCTGATCGAACAGTGGAGGAGTACACGCGGACTACAACGGCAATGGACCTCAGCTGATCACAGCTGCTGATCCGTAGAGTCACGTACGCATGTACTCAAAACCGTCTGTTTGTAACCTGAGGCCCGAGTCAGGTTACGCAAACCGTTCAAAACAACACAGCAGCCAATCAGGGATACTGCCTCGCCGCGGTGCCTTGTTACGGAGAACGTCATTGGTCAATCCTCGGTCAGCAGGCCATCGAGTCACCGATGACAGGTTTCCCAGCGCACGGTTACAAATCAGTCCGGGGAAAAAGCTGACTAAATCCTTTGTCAGCCGACATAAGGAAAGGCCATATTGAGGTACCTTCCTAATTGTTTCGATCGATAAATTCAAGCGACAACTGTGTGGCTTAGCCGCGTAACCTTTCCCTGGTGACACCTGGCACAAAATGACTGATATCATCTTTCCTCGTCTAATGACAACAAATTTAAAATAATAATAATTTTAAAAAAACAATCACGCGAAGCTGCCGCGATGCATTAAATCCAAGCACATTATTTTACAAGAACTTATTTTACAAGCACATTCTTTTACTGAATCAAGCTCTGATTGCATTTGGGTCGGGGAGCCGGGGTGGTCGAATGGTAGAGCGTTGGACTTCTAATGCTCGGGTCGTGAGTTCGTATCCGAGTTCGTATCAGGGCTGGAGCCAAATATTTGTGCTGGTTTTTTTTTTTTTTTTGGTTTTTTTTTAAATCGTTGCCCCGTCTTTGATATCACCCGTATGTGGTGGAAAAGGACACTAAACCCCCACCCCTCCGCCCACCCATCCACCCGCCCACCCGCATTTGGGTCGGTCTCGGAGGTGTGACCCGAGGAAGCATTTCTACCTGTTAGGTCACTCAGACTATGAAGATCAACACCACTGCCAACACACCAGTCACAGTCGGTGGAGAGCCCATCAGGGAGGTAGAGTCCTTTGTCTACCTGGGGAGTGTGGTTGATGGACAGGGAGGCACAGACCGAGACGTCACAGCCAGAATCGGCAAGGCAAGAGCAGCAATGGTCATGCTGAAGAACATCTGGGCATCCAAAGTTGTCAGCATAAGAACCAAACTTCGCATCTTCAACTCCAACGTGAAGTCAGTTCTGCTCTACGGATGCGAAACATGGAGGACAACGAAGACGATGCAGCAGAAGATCCAGACATTTCTCAACACCTGTCTGAGGCGCATCTTCAACATCCGATGGCCAGAGAAGATCCGGAACGAAGAGCTGTGGGAGCGAGCAGGGCAGGAACCAGCGACCAAGCAGATCCTGCGGAGGAAGTGGGGCTGGATTGGACACACCCTCAGGAAGCCAGCATCCAGCACCACACGCCAAGCCCTGACATGGAACCCATAGGGGAAAAGGAAGAGAGGCCGGCCTCGCAACAGCTGGAGGCGGGACACTGAGGCAGAGTTATGTAAGCAGGGGACCAACTGGACTGGAGTGGCAAGAATAGCCCAGAACAGAGTGCGATGGCGAAGGGTTGTCGATGGCCTATGCTCCACGTGGAGCCAGGGGCCTAAGTAAGGTCACTCAGACTGCCCTGCTGATCGAAATATCCCGAAATGAATTGTTTAACTCTTTATCTGAAAGACACAGACGACAGTGTAATCAGACAGACTTCCTATTTCTTTCTGCAGGCGGACAATATCTGACCGCCAGTAAACAGCATCGCTTCAACCGCCTGCAGGGAATCAAATAACACCTTTTTGTTACCGCCTGTAGCTGATCAGGCAGAGACCATGTAAGACTTGTGGCACAATCTGACAGAATAAACAAAAACAGGTCCCACAAAAACCGCTTCAGTTCAGCTCACGTTCAAAAGTTCTGGTCTAGTAGTTCTGGTTCGTTTCAAGTTCGTTCAAAAGTGCAGTTATGGCACAATCTGGTCATCATACGTCACAGTCCCGCCAAGTGTCCTCAAGTCTTTGCGTAACCGATTGACCGATCACACTGGGAGATCGTAAGCTACCGGTGTGTACTAAACCAGGCGTGAGAACCCAGTGGAGCAAACGAATCAGACATCTGGCCTGTCTGGCAGAGTGACGTAATGCCCTGTCCCGCAGAATGACGTAGTGCTGAGATCAGCCGATCGATCTGTAGCGGCTGACTAGATCCAGCGAGGCAGTATCACACATCTACACGTCACTCAATCGCCGCAGTATGATACACTGCCACAACACACTATAGGACCACTTTAGCGTAACTGCCGGTGGAACTTTCCGTGTCTGTTCCCAACGGCATTTTGGCAAAATAAAACCCTGGACTCTTCCATGTACCTTTCTGTATGGTGAAGGTAACGTGTCTACAGACGACAAACTTCTGACATTTGACATTCCCTGGTCAACGGCCATTTTGTTAATGAACCCAGGACCATATATATGGGATATGTATGGGAAGTAAGTAAAGCTGAAAGCGCTCCCTAGATCTAGGAGATGTGTGCTTTGTATGCCATTGGACAAGTCCGCCTTGCCCTATATTGGCTACAAGCCACAGTGGAAGGGGGGGGGGGGATCTACCATCCTACCGCTGAAACGCCTAACAGATCTAAGGGTATCTCACCATTCATATGGCTCCCATTCCCCTCCCACCGGGAGGAAAATTGTCGGTACAACCTAGGCCATATGAATTGGTGATTTTAGCCGCTCACGACCATGGTGTATATATATATATGTCTTTGTCTGTACACACTAATCTTGTCCATGATCTCAAGCCGCTTTTTTGCGAAACGATACATACCAATGAGCATTTTGCTTCTTTTATTTTTAACGCTCATTTTTGTCACAGTTTAGGCCTATATCATGAGATACATTTTAAATAAGACTGATGTCGCGGCGATACGAGGCGCCAGGAAAGCCGTATGCTCGGGTATCGAGTTCGAATCCCGGCAGGGGCCATATATTTGTACTGGCCTTTTTCTCGTTGCTCCGTCTTTGACAACATCCACGCGCGGTGGGAAAAAAGGACGTTAAACCCGCAAACACCCACCCACTCTCGAGGCGATACGCACTGTCTAAATTTCCGTCTACACCGGTTAGTGGAATATTGTGGACAGCTGAGGACAAGAAGTTCTTTGTTATGACACAAGTCTTCTCTATTCTGAGAATTCGTTACAAAAATTCTTCGGATATATATACCACGGGGTGTAACGCACGTAGCGGTCTGAAGGTGTACAATGAGACAGATATATACAATGAGGAAACATGTATGGTTGGCGATATGACAAAATGGAAGTTTTTTCTGCAGAAAAAAAAACAAAACCGACAAGCATTTATCTACAGAAAGAAAGGTTTCCTGCAGAAAAAAACCACGCATTTTTGTGTAGGAAAAAAATGGTATGAACTTCTACACACACACACACACACACACACACACACACACACACACACAACGGATATGACAAAATGCATGTAGCACAATGATGGCGTCAGTGGTGTAAGGGCGGGGGTGGCCATGCATCAAGTGACTAAGGCCGTTGACGATATAACACTGACTTAATAAAAATAAAAACAAAGTAGAAGAGAACATTCTGACAGTTTCTATTAATCATGAGCAGTGTTCCTTGTTGGCGCTGTCAACTGAGGGGTGCACTACTCGCTCCGTCAGTTTTACGGTCTGACGCTGTGGGAGTGACAGACTGACAGAGTGGTGAAGATGAGCATACAGACAGACACGCGAGAAGCGCCTCACTCCCATGCTTTATCACGTGACCCGCCGCCTGAAGTTGAAAGCGAGGCTCTGTTCAGCGCGTGTGCTGCCTTGTCATAGGTTCGAGTCGCGTTAGGGACTTTTTTTTTCAACTGAAGCAAGTGTCACCGTAAATAGCCCCCCCCCCCCCCCCCCCCACGTCACCCGACCTGAATCTAAAGCGAGGGTCTGTCCAGCGAGGGTCTGTCCAGTTTAGGAACTTGAGCGGGAATTTTTTTTCAACTGAAGCAAGTGTCACCGTAAATATACCCTCCCCCCCCCCCCCATGTCATCCGGCCTGAAACTAAAGAGAGGGAGGCTCTGTCTAGTCGCTTTAGGAACTTGATCGGGAATTTTTTCAACGAAAGCACGTGTCACAGTAAATCCCTCCCCCCCCCCACCCCACCCCCACTGTAGGACAAAACGTTGTTTCCGCTCTTGGGACACTATTCACGACTGCAGACACGGAGGCCAGACATTTCCAGTCCGCATAACCGTGCGGACGGACGGAATCCCGGTCTTTCTCACGTCTGCTCACAATAGACGACTCCACTCGGCCAGCCACGAGGCCAAAACCCAGCCCCTTTCATCTGCCGTGTACTGGGGAAAAAAAAACAAAAACAAAAAAACAACAAAAAAAAAAAAAACAAACAGTACGTGCCAAACGTCATGTTACTGAAAAAGGGTTGATTTCAAGAGGAAAAAATTGACGTAATGGTCCGGCTTCCTCCTCCTCTCCCCCCCCCCCCCCCAAATGATGTCAATAGAGTTACCGCTTTCTTTCCACGAGGGGAGCCGGGGTGGCCGAATGGTTTGTTGGACGTGAGTTCGTATCCCGGCTGGGGCCAAATATTTGTGCTGGCTTTTTCATCGTTGCCCCGTCTTTGATATCACCCGTATGTGGTGGAAAAGGACGTTAAACTCCCAAACACTCACTCACTACCTTCTTTCCACGAGTTTCAGTGATATCGCCTTGAATACATGTGATTCCCTGTATGTTTATCAATGAGTGCTGAATGTGACAGGAAATTGTATTATGTATTCTTGATTTTAAGTAATTTTACTGGTCAAGACTGTTTTACTTATTTTTGTAGGCTCATTTATTAAAATGTTTATCAGGTGTGTGTTTTACTAGTATGCGGGCCAGAACTGCAATTTCCCAATTTTGGGATCAATAAAGTATTCTGTATTCCCTCTTTGCAGTGTCTGGCAAGAAAGTTTGCCAGACCATGTCATGTGCTCATTATGCCACGGTGGCACGCGATTGGCTGAACTCTAGGGGCCCGGCCCTTTTGACTGACACGAGTGGAGTCGTCTGTTCACTTTCCTTTCTAGATTTACTGGGGTTTTTAACATTACAAGTCAGTAGCTTTGACCTGGGCAACGCTTTCGCGTCGTTAGCGAGAAGCGAGTGTCATAAGTTCTGTCGTGCAGGAATTAAAACTGTCCCACTGAACTCATGGCTGACAGCTGATGCTTAGAGGTGAAACGATTACAGGACGGAACAGCCAGCTCCCGTGAAGGCCAGTCATGGCGATATAGTTTCCGAGAGAGATGCGGTGAAGTCAAGTGACGATTTCCAGGTCACAGGATACAGACTAATAATAAGCAGTCTTGGAGCTATGCCGGGGCGAGAATGCACACGCTGTCTGGTGTACAGTACGCAAGAGACCTCGGGGCTGAGGTAGGTTTGTCGGGATAAGTTCAAAACTGACAAGGACTGAAATGCCATTCCGATTAGCGTGCACTGCCGGTGTAGACTCAGTGACACAATATCACGTAGCCATTACGCTCTTCACGAAGAGTCATTTTCAACGCTCTTAAACACAAAATTACTATGTTTTACAAAAAATTGGACCGGCTGCGCTTGTAACTGTGCATGTACCTCACGGGGGATAAGCACGTGACATGAAGGATTGCGAGGAGTCCGTGATTACAGATGAGAAAGCATTGAGGCGCCGTCCATTGAGTGCAAGGCAAATATATAAATAGATAAAAAGAACGGAAAAATGGGGGGTGGGGGGAGGGGGATGTGACCTAAAGAAACTGAATGGAGACAAGACTGGTGACGCGGAACGATCTGGCAGACCAGATATGTCTGAATATGGGCGTTTATTCAAGAGTTTCAAATGCAGTAGGACTCTAGTACACTGGAGCAAAGTAACGAAAAATGGGGGGTGGGGGTGGGGGGGGGAGGGGATGTGACCTAAAGAAACTGAATGGAGACAAGACTGGTGACTCGGAACGATCTGGCAGACCAGATGTCTGAATATGGGCGTTTATTCAAGAGCTTCAAATGCAGTAGGACTCTAGTACACTGGAGCAAAGTAACCACCCCCCCCCCATCCACAACACCTCCCCCCCCAAAAAAAAACAACAACAATCCCCTCCCACCACCACCCCCTCCTTCATTATCCAGCCACCTGTCTCTCTCAGTCACTCTCAGGCAGCACCTCCTCCCCTCCCCCCTCCCCTCACCATCACTGACATCAGATCAGTACCTTGTAAAGAGTGTAGCAACATCCAACACAAAGTGTGCAGCTGTTGCATCGCTCGGAGTCTGACTGACACCAAGGGTCTCATGCATGAAAAGAGATTAGACTAGTCTCAGCTTAGTCAAGCTAGTCTCGGACTTCCGTTGCGGTCAGCTGTGCTGCAGATGTCGAGCTTGTCATCAGTTTCAGCTACGTGCGAACTTCATCATGCATACCGTGATTAAACACCCGGGCAAAACGTGACGAAACAAGCACGCATCCCTCTGCCCCTAAAAAAAAAAATTCTAGCCGCAGGCAGGATGACCAGTTGACATGTCGACAAGATACAGGTTGGAGATAATGAAGTCTACGTCAGAATAATCTACAGATAAGCGACAAGTGCGCTAAAGGCAAATTTCACACACACACACACACACACACACACACACACACAAAGAGAGAGAGAGAGAGAGAGAGAGAGAGAGAGAGAGAGAGAGACCGACAGACAGCCCGACAGACAGACACTGAGAGAGAGAGAGAGAGAGAGAGAGAGTTGGCTATTTTGGGTTAACGTCCTTTCAGTTCTGCCTCATAAGGGACACAACAGCCAGGTAAGAGCCAGCACGGTTTGTTGTTGTTGTTGTTGTTGTTTTTCTCCCACGGCCGTGATTCAAACTCACGACAAGAGAACAACAGAGAGAGAGAGAGAGAGAGAGATAGAGAGGAGAGAGAGAGAGAGAGCAGCTGTGAAACGCCGTTTTGTACATACATGTACATTAATTTCGACAATGGTCGTTCTAGTGTTGCTGTTTTTAATGCGTGCACACCAAACAAAAATCCCCCGCGTATACATATATATCAGTGTAGGCTATGCGCTGCAAGTGGCTATTAGTTCTGTGTCCTATTTCCGGGTCACAATACACATCTGACACCACACGGGCGCGCGGCGCTGACACAGCGCAGCCAGTACTAGACACCCAAACATGTAGACTATACAGCGGCCGCAGAGTAAAAAAATCGCGAGGATTCAATGCGTGCGGTATCTGATATACCGTAAACACGCACACGTCACGCCAGTCCTCAGTCACACCAGTTGAAAATTACTGGAGCGTGACGCATTGCAGGTCCGTTCCTGCAGTGATACCTACATTACTAGTACTATCGTACTATCGTAGCAGCTGACAGTCAAATGAATAAACGAATGTTGACAAAAAAAATGTATTTAGAGCGTGACTGACTGTAGGCCGGATAAGTCGCACAGACATTGGTACAGAAAACTCTGTCTTACCCACAAACTTCAGCACAGGCAACTAAATAAATACTGTTGACAAAAATATATAAATACATATTTAGAGCGTGAGTGTTATACAAACAGTTCATGCTGTAGATAACTCTGTCTGAACTGGCATACTTCAGCACTCACGAGTTGCGTGCCGTATCACTGCCGACAGCTGTGTGGGCATATACTGAGAAAAAAAGGAAGTGAAGTGAATTATCAATTCAGTCTTGCCGTTTAATCGACTCTTACCTGCCGACGAAGATGAAAAATGTCTGTCTTTCCCACCTGCCGCTCTCAAATTAACGTCCTAAACCGGCACAGTTCCCGCTAATGTGAAAGTGTCGTCTGCACACGCCGCCGGCCACAACTGCCGGTGATCCAGTCCAGAGAATTTACAATCCCAATGGACAAAAATACCAGCACACAGCCGAGC
Organism: Batillaria attramentaria; assembly: GCA_018292915.2. NCBI lineage: Eukaryota > Metazoa > Mollusca > Gastropoda > Batillariidae > Batillaria > Batillaria attramentaria. The sequence goes on from JACVVK020000200.1 coordinate 984,684, forward strand.
GAAAAGTAAACAAGTCAACTCAAAACACAGATTGCGAACTGTTACTCTCACTTGTTGAGAATTGTCACCACCTAGCCGTCTGTTGCTAGTTTATGAGTAATATCAGCAGTGTCTGTGTTGCAACCGCCAGTAGCCTACGCTGTATCAACGACCCTAGAGGGTCACGTGGCGAACTCTGTAGGTCACCGGAACGAACTTGCCGGCACAATGTCATCAGCTCGCCGCCCAGAACGTCCTACACACCCCGTGCTGGAGAACCTCACAGTGGTTGCCGGTCACGGTCACAGACCGCTTCAGTCTGGCGCTGGGGTTCCGCACAACAGACACACTGATCTCTCTCGTCTTACGTAGACGCACTGATCTCTCTCGTCTTACGTATAGGACCCCGGACGGTGAATGCGGTATGGCGGAACGCGAGAGGCGGTGTGAGTAAGCGAGGAAACGGCCCGACCTTGCCTCTTTTATTTCAGTTCAAAGCGAAAGAAGACAGCGCAGGCCGCATTGATCTTTCGCCCCTCCCAGCTCTCCTTCCCGCAAGGACGGTGCAAGGTCAATGTCATATCCGCCCATGGGCGCCGCCATCTTGTGTCTGGTTTAATGAATGCTCTGTGCCGGCTGCGTTCGACCCAACCTGCTGCCCGCGCCTCGCGCAACGTGACGAAACTGACTCGCACACCGCCATAGGCCGAGGCAGCACGCACGCCAGCTGACTGATTACTATAAATGCTGCGGAATTCTCAGACTGTCTGTTCGTCCATTGTCAGTGACTAGCTAGTATACATTGTACTGACTACTCCGGCGCCGGTACAGCACTGTCGTAGGTCGATCAGCCACAGGCCACCATCATGGCTGAGTGAGTGAGTCGGTGTCAGTTGATGCTTTTCAGCGGTGGTGGCACTGAGACGGCACTGATGAACTCAGCTGGCCCAGTCAAATCAGTGAAAACGACAAGACATAAAATGCTGAAACTCATCGGCTGCCAGTGTCTACACCTTGACTGAGCCGGCCGGCACTGACGGATTCGCCGAGGTTTATCCCCGGCCCCCCGCAATTAGAGTTCATCAGTTTGGGTATCTATTATCGGTGGCAAGCAAGGAGAGGCAACCGATGTATATATCAGTGTATCTTGGGTTCCGCAGCTCTGTGCCGCGCAGAGAGAGCCGGAGAGAGAGAGAGAGGGGGGGAGGCGGGGTGCCGGCGCAATCCCCCCCCCCCCCCGGACAAGCTTCAGTCGCAGTTTGCCCCGTGTTGCAACCCCCTGGCATGCACCTTTCCCTACAAAAACAAAAAAATCACGCAGACCGGCCCCCGTAGTGTAGTGGTTAGCACTTCGGATCATGGACCGGGAGACCCGGGTTCGAATCCCAGCCGAGGCAAGCCGGGATTTTTCCTACCTAAGTCGGCTCCTACCCAGAGCGGGTGTGCTATGGGCCCAATGGGGAGGCTGTTGCCACACAGCCGAGATTCACCCACTTCACGGGTGCGACTTTGGGGGTGCTTCCCTTTGTATGACACGTCTTATGATGTGGATGATTACACGGCCGGCACCGCAGGTGCCGTAGTTCCCGGGCCTGGTTAATGCCGGGATATTTATGACAGGAAGCGAAGAATGCGGCCCTGTCCCGCAGTCCCAAACCACATGGACCTCCATAGCATCATCTTACTATCATCCTCATCTCCATCATCATGCATAATATAAAAAAAAAATTGTCCCAGCTTCCGAGTCCTCCGTGGATTCCACCCATGACCTGGGAGAAACACCACTGGAGCTGGCAAAGAGTTGGGGCAGCAAAAAAAAAAAAAAAAAAAAATCACGCTGTTTAGTGATACAAAAATCATTACAAACTAGCGGCAGCCGACTCGCCAAACATGGCCCTCGGACACTGCACTCGACCCCATTCTCTGTATGTGGTATTACGCCTGCAGACATTAATTTTGGTCAAGTGGTTATAAGGCATCCGACTTCGGGATCTTGAGCTACCTGGTTAGAGTCCCTGGTGGGCAGGAATTTGGTGCGATTTTTTCCCTCTCCAAATCGAGTCAAAATCACGCATACACTCGTTTAAGGTGCCCGTCTCGCCTTCGTGTACTCACGCACTCACAACGCTGATCACGTTGAAAATCCCATTCCAAACGGGAAGTGCCACGGAATGAAAAAACCAAACAAACAACAACAACAACAACAACAAAAACCGATCACACGCTATGCATGCAGGAAAAAGAAAAGAAAAGAAAAAGCAAAAAAAAAAAAAAAAAAAAAAAAAATAATAAGGGTGGCGCTGCACTATAACGACGCCTGAATTTCCCTTACGATGGCAATGGAATTATAGAATATACCAGTACCAGACCAACTTGGGAGCAGTGTTCAGTGACTGTGACATCGGGAGACCCAGAGATGGAACTAAACGCAGAACTTTTTTTTTTCCCCTGAAGGCAGAAATGTTATCTTGAATTGATGTGAACCTACTGGACTCAGTTCAGTCTTTGGCTCCATCTCGTCCGTCCAGACAGCGGCCTTGGACTGACTGTCAACTGTTACGGGCGGGAGACAGGTGGCAACTTGAACTGAACTGAATTGTCTTTGAGCTGCGCTGGACTCGACTGTTCATGGGTAGACCCTGGCATTTAAGCCGGTCCACTATTTCTGGGCCTTTTCACAACAAAAGCGCACGCACACACACACACACACACACACACACACACACACACACACACACACACACACACACACACACACACACACACACAGGCTACGTGCGTCTAATAAAACATCAGTCCCTATTTGTTATTGTATTTGCCGATCGCCATGTCCCTAAAAAAAAAAAAAAACTCACTCACTCACTCGGGTGAAGATAAAAAGATGTTCGCAAAGAGGTTTAAAGGGAGCTCGACGGATACAAGGGAGCCTACACCAGAAACATAAAATGGGAATAGCTTCCTGTATTTCTTTCCCCTGTCTAGATAATAGTCTCTGGTAGGCAGTACAGAAAGGGCAGAGAGAGAGAGAGAGAGAGAGAGTGTGTGTCTGTGTCTGTGTCTGTGTTTCAGTACAGGTCAGCGCTCAGCCCGGGAAAGCGAATCATGTGCTCTCGGTTTTCCACACTGACACTGAGCACGCGTCACCTTAGTTTTGAGTTGAATTATTCGAGCTGAGTCAGTTTTGACCTGACACTTGTTCAAAGGTTGAACTTGTGGTAACCGAAGACTGGTAGAATCTCATTTAACGTATAAACTTTTAGCCTATATTTACTAGTTGTTTTAAACCAGCTTTTTACCTTTTAACGAAGGGGCCTTCAAACTTGTGGCTGCCGCGAATTAGTCTTTGTCCCTCACGCGGCGTAAGCCTTAAAATACTCACTCACTCACTTGTTCAAAGGACCAGAAATCATAAGCCAGCTTTATGTGTTTTTGATACTGACTTGAACAGCCGAATAATAACACACGATAATGCACCCCTCTATCTTCCGGCAATAGCCAGTCGGGACGGTCTTCCTGTCTACGTCAGTTTATTGCAGGAACTGAATCACTAAACTTGATCAGTTAGGGTCATATCCCTGAAACAGGACATCCATTTCAAAACAGAATCTGCCACTAAATCAATTAAAGTCAAAACCCTAAAATAGGACATCCGTTTCAAAACAGAAACTGCCTCAGTTCTAAGTGGGAAGCAAAGCAGTGCTGAGCCTGGTCAAGTGGGTTTAAAAACAAAACAAAACAACAACAACAACAACAACAACAACAACAACAACAACAACAACAACAACAAAACAAAACCACGCACTGTAAGGAATCCATGTTTAAATGGGCTGATACGTTTTGGAACAGTGTTTTGTTTCCACGTCTTCACACTTCAGTTCAGCTTTTTCCACGTCAATTTCTCTGCCATGCTTTTTGTAAACTAGTTCAGATGAGCACGTATATAAGTTTTTGCTTGTTGTTCTCTTTTCCAATGTATTACTGTTTGCTGCTTGACGGTGATCCATGACTAATATGCTTAAACCAACAGTGTCGCTCGTGACTGAATGCGCCTGTACGCTCGAAATACTCCACCTTGATGATTAGTACAGCTCTTAATGCGATACAGTGTTGTCGGTTTACGCTTCAAGTTGCGCGAGCGGTCGAACATGCAGATTCTACGACTGTTGTTACAGGACCGGAGCGCTCAGTGTCGTCACCGCGTCATCGAATACGCTTCCGTTGGCTCAGCACGTGCCACTGAGCATTACAGACGCTGTCACTGTGCAGGTATTTAAGTGGTGTGATGATAGATAGGTCAGGGAGGAACACCACTGGAGCCGGAAAAAAGTTGTGGCAGCCAAAAAAAGTAAACTTCGTTTTCTTAACTGCCTTAAGGACACGTGCAAACAAAGTTTTCTGTGGGCCGTTTTTGCCAAGGCTCATGGGGTACATCTCCTGCTCTGTCGTACTACATCGGTTCTGTATGCTGTTCAGTTGTTAGTCCAATTCTTTGTGGTGCTGAGGTACAAAATGTAATTCTCAAAAATGTTTGGATCAAGTGTTACGTAAACAACATCTGACTGAAACACTTTCTGTTTCACGCGCCGGCCCATTTTAAAGGTAAACAATCTCAGCAAAAAGCTGGCATTTTAAAAACTGCGACTCCTTCGACTGTGCATAATCCAGGCAACTCTGTCACAGCTGCAGAGTTTACAGCGCCGTTCGGGGACCCTTATAAAACCACAGCACGAGTTTGCCGTGACATTATTTAACTTTTGGTCAGTGAGCGAGACACAGTCGCTACAGTGTCTAGCGGATGCTGAGTGCTGCACGATCTTTCTCGCTCAGCGTCAAAACGCAAACTGAGCTGTGAAATCAGGCTGCCCTTGGCATTTATTGGGGTTTCAGGGACGCTGAAAACTCTGCAACTGTGACAGAGTTGACTGTGCTTGCACGGTCGAAAATGTAAAATTTTTTTCACTCTTCGGAAAGCTTTTTGCTGGGAGCTTAGATCTTTAAAGCGTGACTGTGAGCAAAGGTCGTACATGATCGTTGGTGTGAGTCACTGACGTGCATGTTCTAAATTGAGACAGTAAACTTTCCCCAGCGTGGGGGTTTCTGAAAAAACCCAGTTCGGACTAAAGCGATGGACTTTGTTCAGGAAAGTGACGAGTGAGGTGAAGGAGATACTTCCCTGCTGGCGCAGGGTCTGAAATCATGTCGTGTTGTTATGCTGTAGTTTAAAAACAACGCCGCCGTCGCGCATAGAGTGTCCAAGGGTGGGCCTTTGACAAAGTGAACATTGAAACAAAATTAACTCTTTGACGACGAAGCGCAATTTCTAACACGCGATTTCCTATAGGAAATCGCGTGTTAGAAATTGTGCTTCGTCGTCAAAGAGTTAATGTGTACATACTTACCCCTCTTCGGAAGCTCTTTCACTCACACCCTGACCAAACCAAACAAACAAACAAACATAACAAGGACAGAATTACCGGGGGGCGGGGGGGGGGGGGGGTCTAATAGGTAGCGCGTCGGATTTAGCCGCTGCGCTACTGAACGGCCGTCACCAATGTCATGGAAGCGTGGGTTCGAACCCAAGTCGAGCTTGTAATATGTGATACCGTTTTTTCGGGCTTCCGGGCTGCTCATTGGGGGTTTCTCTCCGGGTTATCCGGCTATCCTCCCCCAGCGAAATTGTTGTAGAAAAAAAAAGATAGGTATTGGGTGGCGCTGCGCCGCGGCGACGCACTTCCCCCGGGGGAAGCAGTCCGAATTTCCCGAAAGGGACACTGAATAAAAAGAGTTTATAACTGTGTGTTCTGGGAACGAAAGAGCACACCCTGTGAACAGCAACAACATCGACAACCAACCAACCATTTAATACTAGAACCAAACTCGGGGGGAGCCGGCGCGGCCGAATGGTAGAGCGTTGGACTTCTAATGCTCGGGTCGTGAGTTCGATCCCGGCTGGAGCCAAATATTTGTGCTGGCTTTTTCATCGTTGCCCCGTCTTTGATATCACCCGTATGTGGTGGAAAAGGGCGTTAAGCCCCCAGACACCCACCCACTCACCCAGAACCAAACCCGGACACTGTTTTCCTGTACGAAAGAGATAGTGAGAGTACGGGAATTGGGGTGGGGTGGGGTGGGGTGGAGGGGTGGGGTGAGGAAGGCGGTTTATCGAATGACTTTATTTTCGACCGTTTAGAAATTGAAGCGCAAAATTTCTGAAGTTGCGTATTGACATTTCCCTGCCTGGGCGGAGCGCGTGCAACCAGAAGAGGTTTCTGTTCCACTTTCGGAATGTTTCATTTATGGGCTGTTGCTTCTCATTGGACGGACGGAGTCTGTGCATGTCTTGCGTCTCGCCACAACTTGAACTGACTGAGTAAGCTTGCGGCAATTGTGTTTGTATAGAAGGTCCTGCTGACCTATACGTGGTATTATCGTAATAGGAGCAGAACGTTCGGGACTCGGCTGAACAATTCGCTTGTGAAGTGATCACGCGAGGCTAAACTGAAGTGTCGCACGCGGCCGTGACTTCACCGGAAACTCGCCATTCAACGCTGCACAACTAAGACTCGATTTGCCTCGCGGCTTTCTCGGTGTCGGCCGTTCTCCTCAACTTGTTAACACATCACACTGACAACTGAATTGCCGACGGTAGAGTGACGAAAGTCGGTGTGCTTGTTCAAGATGCACGCAAGGTTTTTCAGTTTGGCGCTTTCAGCTTGTGCGCTTATAGCTGTGGCAGATGACCTTTTCTCGCGTGAGTGGAAAAAGGATGTAAATGAACACGACGCGCCCTTGGATTGTGTGTGGAAACCTTGCGGAAATCCCGAAGTGTGTACATGTTGTAACATTACGGCAAACTGCTCGTGGCATGAAAACGACAGTCTGAAATATATTCCAGAGTTACCTGCAGGCATTCTTGACTTGACCTTTGCCCACAACTCTCTGGATGAAATTCCAGGCGAAAACTTCTTCGAGAATGTGACGAACATTACTCGTTTAGACTTAGGCGCCAACAATCTGACCAGGATTAACGGGAGCGCCTTCCGCCGGCTTAAACATCTGAGACACCTCAAACTTGACCACAACCATTTCACTCACACGGACAACTTCAGTCAAGCGCTTGTGAAAACTCTAGAGTTCCTGCAAGTGATAGGCGTCGGTCTCCAGACGATAAGCACGGACATGTTCATCAAGAACCCTACACCAAATCTTACCGTTCTTTTCCTACACGACAACGAGCTGACAGAAGTGGATTTGAAAACATTTGATCCTCTCACGAAGCTCCAGAACCTTGGAATAGCCGACAGCTACATCAGTGTGTTCCGGCGTGGTGGTCTGTTAAGATACGTGTGGCACATGGTTTTGGAAACGAATGTTGTGAGGAGGTTTCCTGAAACATGCACGGGGGACTCGGAAAACAGTTCGCTGTATCCGAACTTGACGAGTCTGAATCTCGACTTTAACTTCATACGTTACCTTCCCAAAGTTTGCTTGCCGAAGCTGTCCTTTCTGTCCCTCAACGGAAACGCTTTTGTTTATTTTAACCGTTACAGCTTTTCAAAGTTCAAGTTCCCAAACTTGCAAATACTTCGTCTTGAAAGTTTACGTGCTATTCGTTATGAAAGCGCGAAGCAACTGTGGGCACATGCATTCACTCATCCGCATTTACAATCTCTGACGCTCATGTACAATAATATTGACTTCGACGACCGTGCGCAGGTGAATCGTTCAAGTTTCGCTGGATGTGGTCAACTGAAACAGCTTTTCCTGGATCACAACTACTTGACGCGACCAGAGACTTTTGTTGAACTTTTTAATGACTCGAAATCTTTGACTAAAGTGGCCCTAAGTAACGTGGGTTTACAAGGAATCAAAACAGACACTTTTGCCGGATTTCCGTCACTGAGAAACTTGTCTCTACACAGAAATCGGCTGACAGAACTGCCGGATGGTGCGTTTGACACCTTGAAAAAACTGACCTATCTAGATCTAAGCAACAATATTATCTCATCCATACAGGAGAAAACATTTGGCCCGGATACTCGCAGCAGACTGCACCATCTTGATTTGGGCAGCAACAACTCTGGCTTTAACTGTGACTGTGACTTGGTGTGGTTCAGTCAGTGGCTCTCAGCTGCCCCGGATGTCTTCAGAAGTGATTTTAGCTATGACTGTGCTAACGTGCCGTCAACAAAAGTGACGTCATTTGTAATCTCCGAACAACAGTGCTTGTTGAGTCATTACGAGTCATCAATAACATTCGCGGCCTCTGGAATTCTGACTTTGGCCTTTGTGTGTTTCGTGATCTACTACCGCTATCGCTGGCACATTCGTCTCGTTCTCTTTGACGCTTTTAGGAGCCGCAATGTTAGTGCAAGATGGCGGCGTCTACAGCAGCAGCATTTTGAATATGACCTGTTTGTCTGCTACGCGTCCGAGGACCTGAGCTGGGTGCAGTCTTACTTGATGCCGGAGCTGGAGGACCGACTGAAACTACGACTGTGTATCCACGAGCGGAACTTTATCCCCGGAACTCCTATCGTGGACAACATCGCGGAGTGCGTGGAGAAAAGCAAGAAAGTGCTGATGCTGTTCTCGACAAACTTTGCTCGCAGTCCATGGTGTCAGTTCGAGCTGGCCTTTTGTCTGAGTCACGTGCTGGATAATGACGATTTTCTCGTGATCGCCTGTCTGCATTACATCCCGTCACGTGACCTGACGACGGCCATGATGGCCTTGTACAAGACAACTACCTACATTCAGTGGGCGAGTAGCGAGGACGCCAGACGATGTTTCTGGGGACGACTTCGCATCGCTTTACACGAAGTGATCCCCTTAGACAGACGGCTTCCCATAGAGTGTTGACACATTGTATCGCTTTACACGAAGTGATCCCCATAGTCGGCTGTCCATGGAGTGCTGAAACTTTGTATAACTTTACACGAAGTGATTCCCATAGACAGACGGCTGTCCATAGAGTGTTGACACTTTGTATCACTTTATACGAAGTGATCCCCATAGACGGCTGCCAATAGAGTGCTGAAACTTTGTATAACTTTACACGAAGTGATCCCCATAGACAGACGGCTGCCCATAGAATGTTGACACTTTGTATCACTTTATACGAAGTGATCTCCATAGACAGACGGCTTTCCATAGACCGCTGGCACTTTGTGTTGCTTTAAATAAAATGATCCCTATAGAAGGAAAGCTGTCTATAGACTGTTGACACTGTATATTGCTGTACATGAAGTGATCCCCATAGACAGACGGCTGTCCATAGACAGGTGACACATTGTATCGCTTTACAAAAAGTGACTGATCCCTAGTACAGAAGGAGGGCTGCCCATAGACAACTGACACTTTGTAGTGCATCACATAAAGTTATCCCCGTAGGCAGACGGCTGTCCATAGACTGCTGACACTTAGTGTCGCTTTACATGAAGTGACCCGCATAGACGACTGCCTGTGACACTTGATACAAGCACAATACTCGTGTCACAAAGGCCACGCCCCCACATTCACGGCTCAACGGCAGTGTGTGTCTGTCCTTTTCCGTGGTACTGAAAATATTTCATGGACCACGTGCCGGGTTCGGAGTTTAGCTTGGCGGTTCGCCCAAGCCACGAGCGATTCGACAAAGCAGAGTTAATGTAGTTAAAATAGATTTGAAATGAGTAGATGTATTGTGTATACGAATCGTACGGTTTTCCTGTGCAAGATTAAAAAAAAAGAAAGTATTAAGTATGATTGACTCTGTCTCTGTCTGTCTGTCTGTCTGTCTGTCTGTCTGTCTGTCTCTCTCTCTCTCTCTCTCTCTCTCTCTCTCTCTCTCTCTCAGTGTGTGTGTGTGTGTGTGTGTGTGTGTGTGTGTGTGCGCGTGCGGTGTGTGTGTGTGTGTGTGTGTGTGTGTGTGTGTGTGTGTGTGTGTGTGTGTGTGACATTTTCATATCCACACGAAGTTCGGCTGCCACTTATCACTTATCACGTGTTGTATCATATCGTGTCAGAAACCTTCATTGTCTTTAGTAAATATCACGCGACATTTCTCAGGCTCTTTCCTGCTGTGTGTGTGTGTGTGTGTGTGTGTGTGTGTGTGTGTGTGTGTGTGTGTGTGTGTGTGTGTGTGTGACATTTTCATGTCCTGTGAAGATCGGGTATGATCGAAGATCAAAGATTTGCTGTTTCCCACCTAAGAAATATAAAATATACATTTGTCTGTCAGAACCTAAGCTATCTTACCTAAGATTGACTGCCGTGACACGTGTAATATTTAAAGTGTTTATAGTACGTTTGGGGTTGCACTAGCCTACGACTTCAGCGATAACTTTTAATGGAGCC
>JACVVK020000200.1:1000000-1049146 GCA_018292915.2 Batillaria attramentaria
CTAATATTAGTGATGAGGCTTACTTATCCCGCTCACTGTGCGCGCTGCCAGGATCTCTCGCTCGAAAGAGTTGCAAAAAATATTGGCGCGTTAGTTTTCTCAGTTCTGCGATCGAGAGGTCCTTTTCCGTTCACTTGAACCTGAACCTGAACGTCACTGCACTTAGCCTAGTAGGAACAGGCTGTCGGCACAGACATGTGACAGAGTGATGCGGGTGAACTTGATTGTCTCAGAGAAAATGAAAATGTCTCATAAAAGTGACTGGTCAAGGAGACAATGTCTCATTGGCATTTTTGAGTAAATCCATCCCTGTACATGTATACATGTACACCGACTTTATTAATGGAAACTGGCACAACCAAGGTGCGGTGCGTCTCTTGACACAGTTCTATGTGGTGAGTCTAGAACATTGTATGGTGTCAGCAGATTTTTGTTGTCCTTAAGTAACCTTTAAAGGCTTTATAAGGTGTTTTGTTTGTTTTTGTCTCTTGACACAGTTCTGTGTGGTGAGTCTAGAGCATTGTATGGTGTCAGCAGATTTTTGTTCTTAAGTAACCTTTATAAGGTGTTTTGTTTGTTTTTGTTGTGGTATCTGTATCTAGACATTATTGTTGGTCTGTCTGTGACAGGGAATCGGAGGGTGTCCCAAGTACAGCAATTCGAGAGATCTCCCTTCTGAAGGAACTGGAACACCCTAATGTTGTCAGGTGCGCTGCGAAATTACAATACATACAGTACATACACAGTGATGTTGCCAGGATTTTTTTTCTTCGGCGATTTAGCTAAAACAGCCATGAAAGTTTCGGCTTTTTACAGAAAGTTTCGGCTCTCTCTGCCAAAGCAGTTTCACAAGTTTTTCGACTAGATTCCCTGCTGTTACGTGCTCCCTCCACCTCCATGAATTAAAGATGTTCTGTATACATATCCTCACCGAAAGTTGCGTTTTCTTGGAAATTAGTCCAGCCAGCACAGGAAACTCGCAGAAACGGACATAATCGAGCCGATTCACTCGTGAAAACTTTGGATCGGCTAGCCGACATGACAGACAGAATATCGGCTTTTTCAAAACAAAGTCGGCTTTTAGCCGAGATCCGACCCCAAACGACATCCCTGCATACAGGCAACAAAACAGTGAAATGGAATGGGGCGAATATGACTCATTATGAGTGGTATTTGTTGAAACTGGTAACATTAAGCTCTGTTTACAGAGATGTTGACAGTTGAGACAGGAATATTCACGTGTGCGATAGAATCTTCATGAGTGATGCCAACTACTGAAGTTGCATGTATGTACATGTATACAGATTTAACCTATGTAATTGTAAGCTTGTAAAATTTGTACTTCCTGGAAAAATACAGAACCTAAGTCAGTAAGTGCCTGTTGTGCTTTTAAAATATCAACACCATCTCAGTTGTCTGTGTGTCATTTGAAACTTATTATTAACATTTACTTTGCAGACTGCTGGATGTTTTACACTTTGAGAAGAAGCTGTATCTGGTGTTTGAATATCTGAACCGGGACCTGAAGAAGTACATGGACACTGCTCCACCATCTGGTATCCCACCCCCACTCATCAAGGTATTCCACCACTCAACTTGTCCTAGCGCTGGATATGAAAGGCTATGTTTGAAATACTGTGTGTTGTGTATACTTCATTAGGCAAAAGAAAAAAGATTTGTTGTTTCTGGTAACCTGACCGACCCTATTCCCCCACCCCCCAAAATTTTTTTGGCTGCTGGAAAACAAGAAGAAAAAATACAAGCACGACCAGTTTCCGTTTTCATGCGACTGTCATCAGGGAAGTTGTGCGCCATCGCGGACCCAAGATTGGTGACACAGCTTGTATAGCTACCATTTTCAGCAGAAAATATGGTAAGATAGTGTTATAATATTAAATACAGTTTCACAGAGCATCATTTCTTATTAATGCCCTGTTTCTTTGTTCTTGGATGTGTGTGTGTGTGTGTCGGGGGGGGGGGGGGGGGGGGGGGGGGGGGTTAAACCCCCCCCCCCCCCCAAAACCTACCTACCCTTTTTTTTTTTTTTTTTAAGCCATGTTACCAGAAACATTTTTTTTTTTTTTTTGCCTTACATGTGACTGTGTGTGTGAGAGAAGGAGAGAGAGAGAGAGCTGTTGGAACCCAGTACCAGCGATTGTCAAATGTGTCAGGACCATGGTAGCCATTCGGGCTACTGCCCTAAACAAAACTGGTAGCCCGAAAAAAATTCTGGAAGCCGGAGTGGCTGCTAGGTTCTGAAAAATATCTCAGAATTCCTGCTCGCCATTCGGGCTACCGCTACTGGAGCTTTCGCTCATCCGACGGTAAATTTGGTAGCGAAAGCGAGCAGGCGAGCGCATTTGACAATCGCTGCAGTACGGGTATTATTGTATAGTGACTGGATGTGTCATTGTACAGACAGAACAGGTGGGAGTTTGGTCGTCGTTTTATAATATTTCGTAGGCAGGGCTGCCACTCTTCCTCCTGTGGCCTGATTTCCGGCTTTTTGAACCGGCTGTGAAGAGCTTTCCGGCTTTTTAAAGCCTTTTCCGGCTTTTTCGGCGAAATAATCGCGAGTCTGTGTCTATCGCTGGACCGTCGGCCTTCCCGGGTAAGGTGCATTTTGCGCCTCATATTGTCATATTCAGGGCTGCCACTCTTCCTGCTGTGGCAGGATTTCGTGCTTTTTGAACCGGCTGTAAGGTGCATTTTGCGCCCCATATTCTTCGGCGAAGGTTAACACACACCCCCCCCCCCCCCCCGCGCTTTTTACTTTCTTCAGGCAAAGTCCTTTTCCTGCTTCTTTTCCGGCCAAAAATCTCGCGAGTCTGTGTCTATCAGCACCCGACCACTGCCGCTACCCCCCCCCCCCCCCACCCCCGCTTTTCACTTTCTTCAGGCAAAGTCGTTTTCCTGCTTTTCCGGCCAAAAATCTCGCGAGTCTGTGTCTATCAGCACAGACCCTGACCCCCCCCCCCCCCCCCCCCCCCCCCCCCCCCCCCCCCGCTTTTCACATTCTTCGGCCAAAGTCCTTTCTTCCTTCCACTGGCTCCCTGTAGTTTGGCTTTCCTTCCATTCAGATTTTGAGGGTCAATTTTCAGGCTTTTTGTCTCTCAGAAAGTGGCAGCCCTGCGTAGGTAATGTGATTGTTGTTTCTGTTTGTCGTCATTTTGTAACTTCTGTCATTCATCAGAGTTACCTACATCAGCTGTTGGCGGGTGTCGCCTACTGCCATGCCCATCGTGTTCTGCACCGCGACTTGAAGCCGCAGAATCTTCTCATCGATGCCAATGGAAACATCAAGCTGGCCGACTTCGGACTGGCTAGAGCATTTGGCGTGCCTGTCCGAACATACACCCACGAGGTAACTTCCAGATAAAATCTAATTCTCTACGGATGTGGGTCAGATCTGATTATATTCAATAATTCATTGGACACAAAAGTGGGTGCGGAGTTTTGTTAGAATGATTTGTTTGTGTCTTGGTTGTCATCATCAAGTTGTTTGTATGAGCAAACTGTGTTTTGATGTAAGATAATTCAGTCTACACCTCTCCACCCTTGCATGAATGAACGCAGGGCCTCACGTCATCAGCAAATAGAAAATAATGTTATGCAGATCTATATGAGGATACTCGGTGGGTTATAACTTACTATGAGGTTTGTATGATTGTTTTGTATGTGTACTGTCTGTAATCCTGTCGGCATATAAACTAATAAAGGTCATCAAAGACATTGTGGTAAGAGCGAATTGTGCCAGGATGAATGTTGTAAATTTTTGCATGAATGAGGTCTGTCCTAAAAATGCCCCAATTTCCAAAACACTTTGCAGGTAATAGTAAGAGAATTGTGTTTGTACAGTCTCATTACTGTGCCTTCAGGTGGTGACCCTGTGGTACCGTGCTCCAGAGATCCTGTTAGGCAGCAGGTTCTACTCTGTTCCAGTCGACATTTGGAGTCTCGGCTGTATCTTCGTTGAGATGGTCAGTTGTGTCATTTGTTCTTTGCCTCTGTGTGTGTGTGTGTGTGTGTGTGTTTGCGTTTCAGTGTGTGTGTGTGTGTTTGCGTCTCAGTGTGTGTATTCACCCCAGCCCAGGGGGAGAAATGTATGGCGGAGCTATGCATAAGGGATTGTAAGAGATCTCACGTCATGACCGCGATGGTCCTGAATTTAAAATCATTGTTTCTCAATTTCCTGTGTGTTTCAAATTTTAACACATATCGTACCGTGCATGAGTATCCCACGTTTTTTTTTTTTTTTTTTACTGTGTTTTGGTTTTGGCACTGTCTAACAGTGTACGCGAAAATCAGGCAAGATGAGCGTTTCCTTGATTGCAGCAAACATGATAACAGTCAAAGTGCAACACTCACACTTAACCAAATTTAAATCCATGCAGATTTAATTAAGTATGATTTTTATAAATTGAGGCCACTGGCCCTGAACCTCAAACTTACTCCGCTGGAATTGAGTTTAAAACTCTTTGACGACCGAGCACAATTTCTGACACACGATTTCCTATAGGAAATCGTGTGTCAGAAATTGTGCTCCGTCATCAAAGAGTTAATGGAGATCACTTGAACCCTCATGTTCAGGTCTACTAGGTTTCACAGCCAGAAGCTCAGTGCTTGTTATTCACAACCCGTATAAAAGTAAAAGCCTTCTGCTGGCTCAGTTCCAGCTTTTGAGATGCTGTCACTGTGCTTGAGCTCAGCGAGATGTGTGAGCATAGAAATCAGAATAACCGGAAAATCGGCTTTTAAACTTACAGTTGTATGAATGTGTTTACGGTGTGCTGAATGCATCGTCTCATGCAGATCAACTCCTCAGATACGATGCAAGTAGCAGTCATAGAAAGCATACATTGCAAGAGACTGAAATTTCAAATTTACCCTGCATTTTGTTAGTACAGGTTGATGTTGCCAAGGTATACGTGAGTGGCAAGAACAGATGCTGCGGAAGCTGCAATACATAATAGTGCACATGCCATATGATATTTTGTTTCAGCTGACAAGGCGTGCGTTGTTCCCTGGAGACTCCGAGATCGACCAGCTGTTCAGAATATTCAGGACACTTGGTAAGCGATTTTGATGAACTAACTGATTTAGTTCCTGCGTCATTATTCATTTCAAGTGTCCTGCTGCCAGTATGAGCACTGTTCTGATGTGAAATGTTCTCAAACGTCAGACTTCAAATACAAGTTGATGATTGCACTTGCGTCTTTCCCCTTTTGGTTGTGAATTTCCTCCACCTTCGGCTAACAATTTTCCTCTCCCCCAAAAAGCATTTTCAGGGCTTGTGGTAGATATTTTTTCTGAGGGTCAGCATGACTTCCAGCAGAAAAATCTGAGGGTCAGCCTACTCTAACAGACATAAACGCCGTACATTTCAGAGCGTCTGTGGCGACTGCTCTGACAATCGATTGCCGAAGATTGAAACTAAAACTGTGAAAGCTGTGCGTCATGCTATCAAATTTGATTATCACGTGACGCACTCCTGCTCCAAAATTTTAAAATCTGTGCGTCAGTAAAACCTCCAGTGATTTTTTTTCTGCGTCATTTCGCGATTTCTGTGCGTCAATACGCACAGTTTGTGCGTTAACACAAGCCCTGATTTTCCTGTTCTGAAGTACTTAAATCATGCCTTGAAAAAAACAAAATGCACAGATTTTAGTCGAATTCCAAATTGTATTTTTAAAAAAGAAGTGTTTTCTCCTCTGAAGCACTTCAGATCATTGCCAAAATGTACCAAATCGCACAGGTTTTAACCTTTACGCATCGGGACGCGAGGCGGCTCGCGTCACTCTCAACAGCCGTAGGCACCGAGCCGCGAACCAATTCGCGTCCCCCTATACACAGGCTGGGGAACTGTCCGCCAATTGGCGGACCTCCGCCAAACTTCTGACCCTCTCCGCCAAAAAAATCGAAGTTTCCGCCAAAAAAAAAAAAAAAACAAACGGGAAAAAAAAACCTGGAGAAAAGTGTAGACGGAGCCGACCGCTGTGCCACCGTGGAGTCAATTTCGCAGCCATGTTGCGCGGCCATGGCCTGCCTAGCGTCACTTCCGCTTTTATTCTCCGGCGCCAAATCACACCACTCGCGCGTTCCTTTTGTATAGGTTTGCGTCTACGGCGGAGATGGACAGCTGGCGCTTTCGTCAGCCATGTTTTACAATGCCACTGCACTTGGCGATGCCGTCGTTAGGGAACATTTTTGCGCGTCGGCAAGCTTTAGAGGACGAATGCAAGAAGAATCGTTGGCTATGAGCGTGGACAGATAGGTGGGTGACCGATGCAGACAGCGAAACGGAACGGGTTGGCGAACACATCCGGCGCAGAATAAAGACCGCAGTAATTCCCCATTTCGTTGAAGAACTGCGAAGCAACGAGCGAGCCCAGTACAAGTATCTATGCTTACGACTCGATTCATGATAATAACGACGATGAAAGACAAGATACTGTCTAGGAAGGGGTGATAAAAAATGACAAATGGGGTTGGTATCTACATGTATTTTGTGTCCATCTACTTTCTCAGAGGGGCTGAAATCAGGGGAGCACCAGCATGTGCAATATGCTTCGAAATTTCTAGTCACAAGTTTTCGGAATAATTCTCCTCTGATTTGAAGTGACTGTGACTTACATCGTTAAGTGGAACTGGTCAGAGTACACAGAGTGTAGTCTGTCTGACTTGAAGGGGTAATGTGGGTTTAATTCTAGTGAAATGTTTGCCCTCCTACACAGAAGGAACTGTGCAGATTTAGTGTTGTGGACAGTTGATTTGGCTTTCAAAACTTTTTCCTCCATTTAAACAAGAAGTCAATTATTTTTTGGTTGATTGAAATGGAAGTGAATGGCAAGACACAGGGTCTTGAGAAAAAACAAATGTGCCACCCCAGTGAAAATATTCTACTGCATTCAGTCCTCATTTGAATTTTAATGGCTAATTTGACTGTTATGGTAGTTGTGTTTTTCTTCAGTTCTGAACTATTCACTATAAGGTGACAGGAAAGGCCTGCAGATGTGCATTTAAATGAGCATTGTTCAGTGCCTTGTGAAAAGTTTTAGAAAAATTTAGCAAATAGGTTTACAAGGTCAGCAGCCTAGGCAAGGATAAAGTGTGACAAACAGAAGCAATCCAGGTGTAAATGTCATGCTAATGATTTCACTTTTAGGTGCCAGGAGAGGTCACAAATTGCCTGTGAAAATACTAAAATTCGTTTTCTTCCGGGGGGCTTTGCTCGCGATGTCAAAGAGTTAATCTAACTAAAATAAAAAAATTTCGGGGGATGCATGTCCCCAGACACCCTTAGGCTTAGCATAACGCATAGATAGATCTGCAAAGCAGACGTGCGCTTGTGGCTTTGCCACTGCGTGACTAAATGCTACACACTTTTCCGCCTTTTGGATCTCGGACCATCTTAGCCCTGCTGCATGCATTTCAGTTGTGAAGTTTGTGTAAAATACTTATTGTGAGCAAGCAATGTTTTCTCATGTATTTTCTTGTTCCATTGTCTCAGGTACTCCTGACGAGACAACATGGCCGGGTGTGACCAAACTTCCTGACTACAAGTCCACCTTCCCGCGTTGGCCGATTCGCAGCATTTCCAGTGTGGTTCCCAACCTGGATCCTGATGGCCAGGACCTCCTGCAGGTAGTCTTTTCAATCTTTCTGTAGAAAGTGAACTGTACTCAAATACAAACGTCTACAGAGCTGCCAAGTATTCTGTGTTCAATGGAGTTGCTTAGGCACAGGGCTTAAAATCTTCCAGCTAAATGCGCTTCATGAATACCAGGCCAGAACCAGGTTCATAAATCACTGGACTGCACTACATTTTGGTGCTGTTTTATGGAGCCTGTGTAGCATACAGACCTGCCTACCCTACGCATTGACCATAGAAAACTAAGTAATCTTGGGCTTACTACGCAACTATGCATTTAATTGCCCCACTACGCAATTTCGTTTCCTAAATCTATGTAATCAAGTTAGCAGTTAGCGTTTTGTCAAATCCGATCTGAACTTTTGCTCGCACCGATCCAGCTCTTTGAACAAGCCTCATTCAAAATTTAACGATGTATAAATACTTGGTAAAAAGAAATTTGGCTTAAAAAAAAAAGAAAAGATACTATGGTAGTGCACTGTAACCAGTCAAATCAAACAAGCCAAAGAATAGAATAGTTGATTTGTAGCTTAAGCAACAAGCTGGCAAGTGACACATTTCGGTTGGGATACGTTAGCCGGGACTACTCATTTGGCCAGGAAACTACTCATTTGGTTTTTGGCACTACTCATGTCATGTTTGGTGGGTAGGCAGGTCTGTGCATAGTGGCTAACTTCAGTCCAATTTCTTTGTCTCCAGAAAATGTTAACGTATGAGCCAGCCAAGCGCCTGTCTGCCCGCAGCGCCATGAACCATCCGTATTTCAAGAACGTCTGCATCCTGCGCAATGAACCCACCACTTGCTGATGACATCATGCACACAAACCCCCACAAACCGACTACGTTGTGACATTGTTCGAAGAAGAATGTGCTGTGAAACATTGGCCAGCATGCGGGTGATCACGAGAGGACCAAAGACTTTTGTTGATATGTATATTTGAAACTACATATATACTGTTTGCAGTCTTTACAGGAAACAAGTGTATCTTGTTTGTTTCTGTTTGGATTTGTTGGAATGTGATTGGATAGGGGGGGTGTTGACTTGAGGGATGGATGGGGGAATGACCTAGATTGGTTTTTGGAGGAAAAAGGGGGGAATGTTGAGTGCTGCTGGAGTTGACAAGAATACTTGGACTCATGACTCTCAAAGCAGTGTGTGTGTGTTAACAAGCAATCTACTTAAAAGTCCTATCTCCGTTCAGAGCACATTTTATATTAACCATACAAATATGGCAGCCATATTGTTGGAGGGGACATACTCGCGTATGATTATTCTTCCATTATAAAACTTAACCTGATATCAGCTGTATTCCTGTATTCATTGATACTTGATTTTTTTTTTTTATTGTGCTCGGCTGCCTGGTGTTCAAATAGGGGTACTGGTTCTGAAAGCCCATAGGCTTAGATATGTACACTTTTGCTGGTGTAGCTGACCATCTTTTGTCTTTTTACCAGCAAAATATGAAGGCACGTACCCTTGGATGCACCTTTTGTACATCCCCATGAAAACGCTCTAAGACCGTCAGTAGAAGACCCGTAATAGCCACATTTCAATAGTTTTCTGGGCCCGTATGTAAAAAAATTAAATAAAAAAGGAAGCGAAGAAAGAAAGGCAAAAATCCTTCTATATTGGCATAGGCACCTTGCTGGAATGGACCCGCTTCCTGGTTTACAACAACAACAAAAGAAAAACAGCAGAAAATTTAACCCTAGAGCTAGTTTAGTTTGAGGTTAGACTCTAACCCGGGGCTAAACTCCCTAACCCCGACTTTTACATGCGGTCCCAGGTCCTAGTCAACTCGTCCCTCTTCCCTTGTTTAACAGCTTTGACCGTCACCAGATCTGATACAGGTTTGCATGTTATGCACCGTCACCTCCCCCCTATTCAGTTTTTACCAATTAATATTCGTAATAATAGTAATAAATGTATTTTTGCAAGAGAGGTAAGCTTACTTACGTTCGAGTTGGTGGATAAAACAAAATGATTCCTAAACCTTGAAGACATACTGGGTATGTGCATATGTGCGTTCATTCATGTTTCTACAAGATGGTGTGCGCTCACATGTTTTAAAGTTGAATGGGGTTTTGTAGGTATGGCATTGAGTGAAAAACTACATTGTCGGTGTCAATCATTTTAAAAGTTGATATTATGAGGCATCAGTGTCTCGGCCCCAAGCTGTGGGAATTTTTAACATTTTCTGAATGGGGGGGGGGGGGGGGGGGGGGGGGGGGGGGGGGGGGGGGGGGGGGGGGGGGGGGGTGGTAGGTTGCATTCACATTTTGGGTGCTTCTTGACTTTGAAAAATCCATTTGGTTGTGAATGTTCAAATGATCTGTTTAAAACAGTTCATTCAAGATATTCAGTAAGGTGGTTTGTTTATATGTGTGGGTTTTTAACATATAATTCAAAATGTGGTTAGCTGGACAGGTGTGTGTGTGTGTGTGAGAGAGAGCGAGTGCGAGACAGAGTGTGTGTGTGTGTGTGAGAGAGAGCGAGTGCGAGACAGAGTGTGTGTGTGTGTGAGAGAGAGAGCGAGTGTGAGACAGAGTGTGTGTGTGAGAGAGAGAGAGCGCGAGTGTGAGACAGAGTGCAAGACAGAGTGTGTGTGTGTGTGAGAGAGAGATCGAGTGTGAGACAGAGTGCAAGACAGAGTGTGTGTGTGAGAGAGAGAGAGAGCACGAGTGTGAGACAGAGTGTGTGTGTGAGAGAGAGAGAGATCGAGTGTGAGACAGAGTGTGTGTGTGAGAGAGAGAGAGATCGAGTGTGAGACAGAGTGTGTGTGTGAGAGAGAGAGAGAGCACGAGTGTGAGACAGAGTGTGTGTGTGAGAGAGAGAGAGATCGAGTGTGAGACAGAGTGTGTGTGTGAGAGAGAGAGAGAGCGAGTGTGAGACAGAGTGTGTGTGTGAGAGAGAGAGAGAGAGCGAGTGTGAGACAGAGTGTGTGTGTGTGTGAGAGAGAGCGCGAGTGTGAGACAGAGTGCAAGACAGAGTGTGTGTGTGTGTGAGAGAGAGAGCGAGTGTGAGACAGAGTGTGTGTGTGAGAGAGAGAGAGCGCGAGTGTGAGACAGAGTGCAAGACAGAGTGTGTGTGTGTGTGAGAGAGAGAGCGAGTGTGAGACAGAGTGCAAGACAGAGTGTGTGTGTGTGAGAGAGAGAGAGCGAGTGTGAGACAGAGTGTGTGTGTGAGAGAGAGAGAGCGCGAGTGTGAGACAGAGTGCAAGACAGAGTGTGTGTGTGTGTGAGAGAGAGAGCGAGTGTGAGACAGAGTGCAAGACAGAGTGTGTGTGTGTGTGAGAGAGAGAGCGAGTGTGAGACAGAGTGTGTGTGTGAGAGAGAGAGAGAGCGCGAGTGTGAGACAGAGTGTGTGTTTGAGAGAGAGAGAGAGAGCGAGTGTGAGACAGAGTGTGTGTGTGAGAGAGAGAGAGCGAGTGTGAGACAGAGTGTGTGTGTGAGAGAGAGAGAGCACGAGTGTGAGACAGAGTGTGTGTGTGAGAGAGAGAGAGAGCGAGTGTGAGACAGAGTGTGTGTTTGAGAGAGAGAGAGAGCGAGTGTGAGACAGAGTGTGTGTGTGAGAGAGAGAGAGCGCGAGTGTGAGACAGAGTGCAAGACAGAGTGTGTGTGTGTGTGAGAGAGAGAGCGAGTGTGAGACAGAGTGCAAGACAGAGTGTGTGTGTGTGTGAGAGAGAGAGCGAGTGTGAGACAGAGTGTGTGTGTGAGAGAGAGAGAGAGCGCGAGTGTGAGACAGAGTGTGTGTTTGAGAGAGAGAGAGAGAGCGAGTGTGAGACAGAGTGTGTGTGTGAGAGAGAGAGAGCGAGTGTGAGACAGAGTGTGTGTGTGAGAGAGAGAGAGCACGAGTGTGAGACAGAGTGTGTGTGTGAGAGAGAGAGAGAGCGAGTGTGAGACAGAGTGTGTGTGTGAGAGAGAGAGGGGGAAAGAGAATCCTTACAATGTGCCATCTTTTTCTGTCATTTGGTTTTCTGTGTAACTGTTTGAGATATTGCCTTTGGTGAACCAGTTTTCACGTGGTTTTTTTTGTGTGGTTGACACTAGGCATATTCTGTTTTTACTGCTTTTTTAGGTGTGTTACTTATGTCTTGGTACCACTCAGCCAAGGCTGGCATGTAACTCACTAACTGTTCCTTTTGTTCAATGTTTGGTTGTACAGCAAGTGGTTTTAATGTTAAGGAGGGCAGCATAAGTTTCGCTGGTTGTCAGTTGGTCACTTTTCTTCTTAATAATTCTGAATGTTTTGACTGCCTTTGACAAATTTCTGTTGTCAAAAAATAAGCAGACAGTGCTTGGGGGGGAGGGGGGGGGGTAAAAATAACTTAAAATGTAACACTGGGGTTTTGACCAACTAAACTGCTAGTCACATATGCTGTATTTTATTTTTTGTTTCCCCTATGTGTTTCAGGCAGTGACATGTCTGTCAGGGATGTACACTCTCGTTTTTTTGCCTGAAAATTCAATACATTGTGAATTTGTCAGGTTATTGAGCACTGCATTTGCTCGCGGGCACAAAACCTGTATGAAGGGACGTCAGCGTGCATTTCGTCCAGTCATAGCATTGTGGTTACCTCCCTTGTACAACCCTTGAGATTGAAATAATTTATATTCGTCTTGGCTCGTGCCTGCTGAGTAAAATGGTTGATAAGAACAAGTGCGAGCCAGGAAAGTCAAGTTTTGTATGTACCGTGCTCCACCTATTTCTGAAAAAAAAAAAAAAAAAAAAACAAATGAGGGTTCCTCAACCAGACACTAGAGGCTGGGCGGTTAGGTGATTGGAAAAAAGCACGAAAATTTCTGTTTAGTTGATGGCTACATTCAGTAGTGAATCCAGGGGTTCAGATCTCCCACCTTATAGGGGACTTCCAGCTTTGGCTAAAAATATTCCTCTCTCGAAAAAATGTGTGTCCTCCCCTGAAGGACTTAAAATCATTCCAAAATGCACCAGATTACACAGATTTCACTCTAATTCTTAAAAAAATTGCCTCGAAAAAAGTGTTTCCTCCTCTGAAGCATTTAAATTAACGCCCCGAAAGCACCAAACTGCACAGTTTCTAGTCTAAATTTTTTATTTAAAAAAAAAAAAAAAATCCTTTGGGAGCATGCCCCTGAACACCGCCC
Source organism: Batillaria attramentaria (assembly GCA_018292915.2). Lineage (NCBI taxonomy): Eukaryota > Metazoa > Mollusca > Gastropoda > Batillariidae > Batillaria > Batillaria attramentaria. The sequence continues at coordinate 1,012,779 of JACVVK020000200.1, forward strand.
AGCATAAAACGGGCGGCCACTGTGCAGATGCGTGCTTGTGGCTATGCCACTTTGTCACTAAATGCTACTCTTTTCCATCTTTTGGATCATGGGCCATTTTAAGCCGTGATCGTTCAACGACTGGTAATCATTGTGGTTAACTTAACCTGATGTTTACACTAGCCTACTGGGCCCGTATGTAGAACTCGTGGTTAATTTAACCCACGGCTACGGGCCTAACCCAGACTAGGACAAAAGAAACCCCAAGACAAAATTAAATAAAAAAGGAAGCGAAAAAAGAAAGACAAAAATCTTTTTGTAACGGTTTAGGCACCGTGGTGGAATGGACCCGCTTCCTGAGTTAACACACACAAAAAAAAAAAACACAGAAAATTTAACCCTAGAGCTAGTGTAGTTCGAGGTTATACTCTAACCCGGGGCTAAACTCCCTAACCCTGACCTTTACATGCGGGCCCTGTACTTCATGTTACGTTGTGTTGCCACCACTGAAGAAGACATGTACACTGAAGATGTGTTGCTTACTTGCTACTCAATACTGCTGCCATTTATTCTGTACTGGGAGAAATACTGTGAGCCACAAGCATTGTATTCTTTATAGTCCTGTAACACTGCTGGTGTAAATGTTCATTAAACTGTTCATTTCCTTTCCATGTCTTGTTTGTTTTGTGTGTTGGTAAAATAGAGTTTTGATGCGTGTAGTATGTAGTACTCAAAGAGTCCTTTGCTCCTCTAGCTCTAACATAACAGACGTATAGGTTCAGTCATTTCCGTCATGCACCGTTAGACACTGACATAGTCAGTTTATTAGGAAAGAACACTTGGACAGGGTTGCACATTTTCCACAGCTTCTATAGGACAAAGTGTCCTGGAAACAGCAAAGTGATAGGACACAGTGTCCTGGCCACTTAGTGGCAATAAAAATTTTGATAGGACAAATGTCCGCTTGAGGTGGGAAAAATAGGACATTTGAAATTTTTATAGGTCAGTGTCCTGGGACCGACTTAAATGTGCAACCCTGCTTGGACAGGAAGATAACATTACACACCAGTGTGGCCGTAACCCACCCATAGTCCACCCGACCACTCTCAACACCGATTCTGTGTGTGGTGTTATTGTTACAAATTAATACAATCCAGCGACAACAGCCTTTCCACACTGATTCGTTCGCTAGCATCGTTAAACGAAAATCAATTTCTCAGAACAGTCAGGGTTGAGTAGCTCGGGCAACCCATGAGTGATCGGGGACGCCACATCCTGGGTTCCTCGATTAGGGGTGAAGCTCTGCCGAAGGATTGAGTAGACTGCTAGGCCAGTCTCACAATGTCCGCACTAGGGGCTGAAACAGTGATCGCGCTAGGAATTTTGAAAACCGGTCCCATCAGCGACTACCCCACACTGTCACTCAACAACCTGTGTCAGAACCGGTCCCACGAAAATTAAAACCAGTGATAAGAATTACACTGCAAATCGACCTAAACACAAGTGACGCCCCCCCCCCCCCCCCCCCCCCACGATTTGAGTCTGAAGTCACTTTTTGAAGTTTTTAAGGTTTTGATATGATCTTACAGGTTTTTTAATGCTGCATCCAATGGTGAAAACCAGATTAAAATCGGATAATTATTTTTGAAGTTATGATCTGTTGAAATGACGTACCCCATGAAACAAAATAGCCACCTCGGTCGGAAAATCGGGTGTTGCACTATTCAGCTGCATGTAACTTCCGACTCATTTCGTGGCGTAGTGTCACACAATGTTAAACGCAATGTGATGTAGAATTTGATTGGACACTGAAGCGAATCTCATCCATCACACTATTTTTGTCGCTCACGCAATCACAGTGTCGCAACACTGTACCGGTATGAGAGGTAAAGATAGCAGCGAGTCCGTCGCAAGAACAAAGAAACCCTGGCCAGTGGGGAACAAACTATTGTGACAGTGATTAACGTTCGCTGAAACTGGGAAATACCTCCCCCCCCCCCCCCCTATAAGAGGCCACAGTGTTTACCGGTCCCAGCAAATTACAACCGGTCCCTGGGACCGGCAGCTCCAAATTTTTCCGGTATTCTTTTTTTGCAAACGGTATTTTACTGATAATTACCGGTTAACGCGATATCGCTGCTTGAAACGAAACCAGCGGACGAGCTACACCGCTCCAAATCATTGCACCGACAATCAGCGGGTTCCATGCGGCACCGGAAAAAAACTTGACGCTTTGGATTTTCAGTTGTCGGTTAGAACGTGACGTTTGGAAGGGAACTTTTCCCAGCCAGAAACCGACCCAGTGTACTAATACGTTATTACACTCTATAGACGTGTATCTGCTTGTTGTAGAGATCGCGAAAAGCCACTGCATTTCGATGAAAATTTCTAGACCATCCCAGAACATGCTGGTGCAGTAACGTCAGTAGATCAACGTGGCCTTGGAAAGATTTCAGTCGAACTTGCCAGTAAGTTGAGGAATGTTCTAGATCTGACCTGTTTAGTATATAAGCGGGGAGTCGGTAGCTCAACGGTTTGAGCGTTGGACTCGAGATCGAAGGGTCCCTGGTTCGAATCCCGACAGGGCCAAAATTTGTACAGGCCTTTTTCGCGTTATCCCGCTTCCACTGACCGTGAACTGGATCTGTTTGTGTAACCTGTCCGTTACAGCCAAGGATACATAAAATGTGGCCGATCTGGCAGTCTGCCTGGATTGAATAAGTGTTCAGCTGGACTGTACAGTTAGGGTAGCTATCCCCATCGCCCATAACCTGCCCCCTAGGGCCGTCTGCAATCACCTCGTTGTGGCGTGGACGATAAACCCCAGCTAAGCAGCCATCTAACCGTTCTGGGTTGTTCTTTCATGAATTTGTTCTCTCAGTACGCATCTTCTGTTAATAAAGTATTGGAGTTGTATCCAGTCGTAGCCCGTGTCTTCTCGGCTGCGACTGAGTGCACCAAGATAGCGACATCAGTAGCAGGGAGTAAAATACAACAGTTTTCCAACCAGAAACCGACTTGTACTGATACGTTTCTACACTCTATAGACGTGTATCTGCTCACGTTTTTAAAATAACGGCTTTAAATGAGAGCTGAGAGTTGTTGAAACTTTTGCGGAAAAGAAGGTGGGAAAGAAGGTCGGCCATTTTGATTACTCCGCCTGTAGAGGGAAGTTTATTATTGAAACTGTTCAGTGATCATTATCAGACAGAGCGTGTGTCGTGTGACACGACTGACTGCCCGACCGACTCTCCGTGCAGCAGAATGATCTTAGCGAGTGACAGCTTTGTGCAGCAGACTGGAACACGTGACCTAAAAGTGCAGTTGAGACTTCACCGCCAAGAGCAACTATATCGGTCGTTGTCGCCGATTTGGGGAACACTGAGCGTCTCGGCGGTTGCCTTGTCCCTGGCCATACCCCACTGCCGAAAGAACCGACACTGATGGGGTTAGGGCATTAGATAGACCGAGGGCATCGGTGGTCTAGTGGTCATGAGACTTTGTCACCAATGCGAGAGCCGGGGCAGGTTCGAGTCCCACTCGGGGCAAAGAATTTTTCCTTCTCGTACGAGGCACCGTTCACTAAGTTCGGGCGGACCGTCGGGGGTTCTCTCCGGGTACTCCAGTTCCCCCCCCCTCTGCTTTGGAAATGCTCAGCCCACAAAATTCCAAAACAAATGCAAATCTAAAATTCCGAAACTTAAATTACTGAGCTGGCTCTTGTCTTAGAGAATGCGTGTGATTCACGTGAGCGTGCGTGTTGGGTTCAGTTCGCAGCGCTTTGACTGAGCCGATTCAAGAAATTGGGTAAGTTATTATTATCTCTGTCCCATCGGTTTCACTGGTGTTAGTAAAGGCAGAGATGGACTATGTTTATTTACATGAAAAAAAAGGTCTTGGCCGGACACAGTGCTGACGATGCCTGGTATCAAGTTCATGAAGCGCATTAAGCTAGGATAAAGGCGTTTAAATCTAAACGGGCGTATAGTATAGGACACTTCTCATTGTTAACTGCCCGTTTAGCCCTAACCGCACTTACCCTGCTAAACGCGCGGCTTCACGACTGAATACTGACCAGGCCAGCTGGGTGATAATGAAGTGTAGTTAGGATAGGGTTAGGTTTAAGGCTAAACAGAGTAGGCACTCTCCCTCAATATATGACGATAATGCCCATTTTAGTCTAAGAACGTCGAGGGCCCGGGCGCAACGATATGTATGGCCCGCCATTCAGTCTTGCCACGCGGGCCGAAAAGCCGCTCATTCAGTGCGACACAATGACTGACTGGATACCCGACTCTCCGTGCCGCAGGATGATACGAGGAAATGACAGCTGTGTGCAGCAGATGGAACAAGCGACCTAAAAGTGAGACTTCACCGCCAAGAGCAATTATATCGGTCGCTGTCGCCGATTTAGGGGAACACTGAGCGTCTCGGCGGTTGCCTTGTCCCTGGCCGTACTGCACCCCACTGCCGAAAGAACCGACACTGATGGGGTTAGGGCATTAGATAGACCGAGGGCATCGGTGGCCTAGTGGTTATGACACTTTGTCACCAATGCGAGAGCCGGGGCAGGTTCGATTCCCACTCGGGGCAAAGAATTTTTCCTTCTCGTACGAGGCACCGTTCATTCGGGCCGACCGTCGGGGGTTCTCGCCAGGTACTCCGGTTTCCTCCCCCTCTGCTTTGGAAATGTTCAGCCCACAAAATTCCAAAATAAATGCAATTCTAAAATTCCGAAACTTAAATTACTGAGCTGGCTCTTGTCTTAGAGAATGCGTGTGATTCACGTGAGCGTGCGTGTTGGGTTCAGTTCGCAGCGCTTTGAACCGATTCAAGAAATTGGGTAAGTTATTGTTATGATTATTTTCTCTGTCCCATCGGCTTCACTGGCGTTAGTAAAGGCAGAGATGGACTGAGTGTTTATTTACATGAAAAAATGGTCTTGAACACAGTACTGACGATGCCTGGTATCAAGTTCATGAAGCGCATTTAGCTAGGATAAACGCGTTTAAATCTAAACGGGCGTATAGTATGGGACACTACTCATTATTAACTGTCCGTTTAGTTTAGCCCTAACCGCGATTATCCCAGCTAAACGCGCGGCTTCACGACTGAATACTGACCAGGCCAGCTGGGTGATAATGAAGTGTAGTTAGGATAGGGTTAGGTTTATGGCTAAACATAGTAGAGACTCTCCCTCAAAATATGACGATAATGCCCATTTTAGCCTAAGAACGTCGAGGGCGCAACGATGTGTAACGCCCGCCTTTCAGTCTTCGCGCCACGCGGACTGAAAGCCGCTCATTCAGTCTCATTCACTGGCAGTTCAGGGAGAATAGAAGCTTGGAACAGCACGGAGCAACTCATACACAACGGCAACGAGGACCTGCCAGGTAAGTTGAACTGCCGCCGATTTTTTCCCCTCCTTATTCGTGATGTGAATACACATAGCACCTCGCTCTCTCCTTCTCCCTCTCTCTCCTGTAGTGGTGATCACGGATCGATTTAGTCTGTCATTGCAATCAGTACTGTCACAATGTATTTGTTCCACCCTCAGCATTACCATACGCTGGGGAGCCGGGGCGGTCGAATGGTAGAGCGTTGGACTGCTAATAATGCTCGGATTGTGGGTTCGATCCCGGCTGGGGCCAAATATTTGTTCTGGCTTTTTCATCGTTGCCCCGTCTTTGATATCACCCTATGTGGTGGAAAAGGACGTTAATTAAACTTCCAAACACCAGCCCACCCTACCATAAACAAGGCTTGTTCTAACTCCGACTTTATTTTGCCATTGTTTTCTTCTTCTTCTTCTTCTTCTTGTATATCCTTTTATCAGTCTTGCCATTGTAGTCTTTTGTTTTTGTAGCAACGGCTGATTGAAAAATAATCATTGTTTGTTTAAATCACTTCCGTTGGAAAATAAAGTTCGTTCGTTCGTGAACCAAGCCAATGATAAATCTTGGCCGGATTGGCGTCCATGCCTCTACAGAACCGCCGGGTAGGAACAGGGAGATTTCAATGTGACTACTCAAAACGTTGTCCTTTGAAAAACAAAAGAACAGTCTAGAGTGGTCCAGAATAACGTACAGTTTACGGCAAGCACACTCTGACAGCAAAACTGACTGTGAATAAATCGCAGCTAGGGCTTTTGTTCCACTTGAGCGGCTAGCCGACGACTTTCCCGCGCCATGTTTGATTGCGTCATGGTAACGTGATACATCACGTGGTGTCTAAAAAGAGACAACCAAAAGAGAAGCAGACGACACAATCTACGTAGTCAGGCCAGAGACTACTACGATATGAGACTCAGACTACCAGGTCTAGCGTCGCCAGCCGAGAACTTCTTACGCGCGGTACACCTTCTGTAGTCATGCTAGAAATCTAGATGTAAAATTATTGTTTGAACCGACAGAAAAAAAAAAGAAAAACAATCTTTCATGCGGTCAGGCAGCGGGATAGTAGTGTGGTATCACATAGTCAAATGTCGATAATGCTTAGTCACAATCACAGGTGCCATTAATTTTGGAAACACACACACACACACACACACACACACACACACACACACACACACACACACACACACACACACACACACACACACACACACAAAACAAACCACCACCACCACCACCACCACCACCAAAACATGAATGCTGTGTTTACGTGGATGCACTGTGTGATCAGTGGTTTCGCTCCATGTGTAGGGCAGACGCGAAAGCTGGCGTTGCAGCAAATCTAGCAATGTGTTCACAGTGTCACTGAGTACGCTTCTAAAGGCTCAGTGCCGGCATTAGAAATGCTGTCTCTATGCAGATGTCTAAGTGGTGCAATGACTGACACCAAAAAACAAACAAACATTAAACAAACCATAAGATGATCTGTGAGCATGAAAATCACGAAGATTGTCCCTAACTGTGGCATCTAGTGACGCTTCGGTTTTTAGCTAGTTGTTGATACTTCAATGGATAACAATCACCATGCTAACTGTTCACATGTACAGCTGTCCTGAGGAAGGCAGAGAAAACAAAAAAAAACCGCACAGAAATATCACCACCTGAGGTTATGCTGTTTCTATGGTATCTTACCACGGTAATTCCGGAAAATCATTTGTAAACGAGAGCAGACAGAAATTTGAATTTGTTGTGTGCACCCTACACGAGGGTTTTTCCCAAGCCTATTTTTAGACCATCCCACCCGGTGTACACCCGGGATGTGTAAACATCGTGTACTTGGTCTAGTCATAACTGGCCGACTAAAGTGGCAGTATTATATCACGGCTGTGCAGTACAATGGCATCACCCCTGGTTGCGACGACGCCGAGAAATCCTGCAGCAGGAGAAAACGACATTATGAACACACTTGAGTGGAGAACACTTACCGTTGGAACCAATTCATTCAAGGTATACATGTACTCTCTCTCTCTCTCTCTCTCTCTCTCTCTCTCTCTCTCTCTCTTACAGTGTGTAACTTCTTCCTACACCCCCCCCCCCCCCCATATTCCTGTAGCTTATAGATTCTTCTTCCTTTGCTCATATTCTCGTAGTTTAGCAACGGCAAGTTCGAACATGGTATTTCTGTCAATAGTTTTTACCGTTGGGAAATAAAGATAATTGTCATGGTCATTGCCATTGTCATTGTCATTCTCTGTCTGTCTGTCTGTCTGTCTCTGTCTGTCTGTCTGTCTGTCTGTCTGTCTGTCTGTCTCTCTCTCTCTCTCTCTCTCTCTCTCTCTCTCTCTCTCTCTCTCTCGGGGAGCCGGGGTGGTCGAATGGTAGAGTGTTGGACTTCTAACGCTCGGGTCGTGAGTTCGATCCCTGCTGGGGCCAAATATTTGTGCTGGCTTTTTCATCGTTGCCCCGTCTTTGATATGTGGTGGAAACGGACGTTAAACCCCAAAACACCCACCCACCCACCTCTCTCTCTCTCTCTCTCTCTCTCTCAGGGGAGCCGGAATGGCCGAATAGTAGAGCGTTGGACTTATAATGCTGGGGTCGTGAGTTCGAATCCCGGCTGGGGCCGAATATGTGTGCTAGTCTTTTCCTCGTTGACCCGTCTTTGATATCACCCATGCGTGGTGGAAAAGGACGTTAAACTCCCAAACACCCACCCTCCCACCGTCTCTCTTTCTCTCTCTCTCTCTCTGTGCAGTGGCCAGCCCTTGTTAGGTCAGACCGACCTTTAAAAAAAAAGAAGAAGAAAGAACGAAGCACCCACCACTAATAGTAGTCTTTGACACTGTCAGTCCTTCCGGCGTGTAAAGCAACTCGATGATGAAGGGTTGAAACTATTTAATAGTTAATGCGGAGGTGTGGCGAGACCTGTGCTTTGAACCCGAGTGATCTGTATAATTATAAGTTTTGTAAAATTTGGTGGCAGCTCAGAAACTCGATACTCGGAAATCCCATGAAGCAACAAAGCCTTTTTTTACACATGCATACACGTACAATAACCGTGACCCTCCACCACGAAATGAGTCTTCTTGTGCTATTGTTACAAGACGACTCATTTTGTGGTGGAGAGTCACTTTTGCTGTCGTCGTCTGTTTCCCAGATAAACTCATATGTCATGGCTTAAAATGTTCCACCTTTTGGCGGATTTACACCGTTAGCTAAAAATTTTCCACCCAAATAATATGACATTGTGTCGGTTTCCTCCCCTGAAGCACTTTAAAATCATCCCCCGGGAACGCAGAAGAAGAAGAAGAAAATCATCCCCAAACCAAAGATCCTCTATAATAATAATAATCAAACACAGCAAATTGCACAGATTTTAGTCTTAATTCTGAAAAAAAAACCTTCCTCCCGAAAATGTGTTTCTTCCTCTGAAGCACTTAAAATCATGCCAAAATGCCCCCCCCCCCCCAAAAAAAAAATAAAAAAAATTGCACAGACTTTAGTCTAATTAAAAAGAAAAGGAAACAAAATCGGTGCTTGGAGCATGTCCCATGACTTCGCTACTTTGACACTAAATGCAGCACACTTTTTCTCCATTTGAAAAATGGATCATAATTACTAAACCCTGCTATGTGCTCATAGGTTGTCGGCATCTCGACATTTCCCCCTGTCAACTTCGACAGCTTGTAAAACACACAAACACGTCTCACGCAAGCGAAACTAAGCCTGTCGTTCCATAACAACATTATTTTTTATTTTTTCATTATGATGAAAGATGCACTTCTAAAGCTGACAAGTCACTGGAAGAAGATTTTTTTAAAATTTAAGATATTTTATTTCCATGTAGCAGTGGTACGGAGGAAGTCCATCGTTTATACATGCGCACGATTTCCAGGAGAACGAACAATTGAGAGTCAGTTAAACCTGCCCTTGTCATTGCAGTATGTTCGTTTGAACGTCAACACTCGGGACGACGACCTTCAGATCCTGGTCGAAAACACGCTGGACGAGTTGAACGCTGCTGGGCGAATTGTCATACACGCTATTGACTACTTCGCAGCAACGCCCGATCAGCAACCTGATGACGCACCTGACGACACTGTTGCATCTCGTGCTAGTCGGCAAGATTCCTGTGGAAATGTGGCGGAGAGACTGAAAGTGAATCTCGCGTCATTTTGCAGAGAAACAAGTACACGTTTTGTTTCAATGATAATATAATTTATAATACCCTTAAGCACGGTAGAAATACAGACAATTCTTTACCGTTGTACTGTAATCTCCCTGGGCCGATTTCCGCATCTCTCCGGGTACTCCGGCTTCCTCCCCGTCTGCTTTGGAATGTTCAGCCCACAAAGTTGAAAATGCATGCAATTCTAAATTCCGAAACAGCTGAGCCGACCCTTCCCACCACGTGATTGTAATGTGTTCATGTCCATTGTGTGAGAGAATATGTGTGATTCACGTGAACGTGCGTGTTGGGATTTGAGCCGATTCAAGAAACTGGGTAAAGCGCCTATACAATACTCACTTGTTATTATTATTTCCTTCCGATACCTCTCGCTAGAGGAGAATGTATCACTGTATGTGTGTAGATGGAGCAGTAGTGACGTGGAAGGGCATGTCAGATCATCCAGGCCAGTTCATGCACCAAGCCTTACAACCTTTGATCCAGGAGCGGCAACAGGGTGGGCACGGCGTCGACGTTAACGTGGATTCCATGGCCACGTTGTGCTGGGGAGACCTCCCGCCCGCTGTCCGACGCATAATGAAAGACCAGGTTTGTATTGCAGGCGTACGGACACTGACAAATTGACCGTGGGGTCATGTGCAGGGTTTATTTGAAGAACTCTGTTTAGCGAGTGTGCTACTTTGTTGTCATGAAAAAGCGTGTTTTTTGTATTTGGTAAGACAGGGGCTGCAGCAAGAGGCAAACTGCCAGTGAAGCTTCGACTTTTTGCGCAGAAGAGAGTAAAAGGTGACGCGCGCGGATTTGGATGAAGTGGCTTTCTGGCCTAAACAGAGAGTAGACTAGTATTGCTCCAGTGAGGCCTGAGCGGAAAGGAGACATTCAATTTTTTAAAAAATTCCTGTCAGGCGCGTGCCCTTAATTAAATGATCTCTGCATGGTTAGTTTAATGGCCATGATTGATGGGGTTATGGTCATGATTGTTAGGGTTATGGTCATGATTGTTAGGATTATGACCATGATTGTTAGGGTTATGACCATGATTGTAAGGGTTATAGTCATGATTGTTAGGGTTATGCTCATGATTGTTAGGGTGATGGATATGATTGTTAGGGTTATGGCCATGATTGTTAGGGTTATGGTCATGATTGTTAGGGTTATGGCCATGATTGTTAGGGTTATGACCATGATTGTTAGGGTTATGGTCATGATTGTTAGGGTTATGGCCATGATTGTTAGGGTTATGGCCATGATTGTTAGGGTTATGGTCATGATTGTTAGGGTTATGACCATGATTGTTAGGGTTATGGTCATGATTGATAGGGTTATGGCCATGATTGTTAGGGTTATGGTCATGATTGTTAGGGTTATGGCCATGATTGTTAGGGTTATGGTCATGATTGTTAGGGTGATGACCATGATTGTTAGGGTTATGCTCATGATTGTTAGGGTTATGGTCATGATTGATAGGGTTATGGTCATGATTGTTAGGGTTATGGCCATGATTGTTAGGGTTATGGTCATGATTGTTAGGGTTATGGTCATGATTGTTAGGGTTATGGTCATGATTGTTAGGGTGATGACCATGATTGTTAGGGTGATGGTCATGATTGTTAGGGTTATGGTCATGATTGTTAGGGTGATGACCATGATTGTTAGGGTTATGGTCATGATTGATAGGGTTATGGCCATGATTGTTAGGGTTATAGCCATGATTGTTAGGGTTATGGTCATGATTGTTAGGGTTATGGCCATGATTGTCAGGGTTATGGCCATGATTGTTAGGGTTATGGCCATGATTGTTAGGGTTATGGCCATGATTGTTAGGATTATAGTCATGATTGTCAGGGTTATGGTCATGATTGTTAGGGCTATGACCATGATTGTTAGGGTTATGGCCATGATTGTCAGGGTTATGGTCTGATTGTTAGGGTTATGGCCATGATTGTTAGGGTTATGACCATGATTGTTAGGGTTATGGTCATGATTGTTAGGGTTATGGTCATGATTGTTCGGGTTATGGTCATGATTGTTAGGGTTATAGTCATGATTGTTAGGGTTATGGTCATGATTGTTAGGGTTATGGCCATGATTGTTAGGGTTATGGTCATGATTGTTAGGGTGATGGATATGATTGTTAGGATTATGACCATGATTGTTAGGGTTATGGTCATGATTGTTAGGGTTATGACCATGATTGTTAGGGTTATGGTCATGATTGATAGGGTTATGGCCATGATTGTTAGGGTTATGGTCATGATTGTTAGGGTGATGACCATGATTGTTAGGGTTATGGTCATGATTGTTAGGGTTATGGCCATGATTGTTAGGGTTATGGTCATGATTGTTAGGGTGATGGATATGATTGTTAGGGTTATGACCATGATTGTTAGGGTTATGGTCATGATTGTTAGGGTGATGACCATGATTGTTAGGGTTATGGTCATGATTGATAGGGTTATGGCCATGATTGTTAGGGTTATGGTCATGATTGTTAGGGTGATGGATATGATTGTTAGGATTATGACCATGATTGTTAGGGTTATGGTCATGATTGTTAGGGTTATGACCATGATTGTTAGGGCTATGACCATGATTGTTAGGGTTATGGTCATGATTGATAGGGTTATGGCCATGATTGTTAGGGTTATGGTCATGATTGTTAGGGTTATGACCATGATTGTTAGGGTTATGGTCATGATTGTTAGGGTTATGGTCATGATTGATAGGGTTATGGTCATGATTGTTAGGGTTATGGTCATGATTGTTAGGATTATGACCATGATTGTTAGGGTTATGGTCATGATTGTTAGGATTATGGCCATGATTGTCAGGGTTATGGTCATGATTGATAGGGTTATGGTCATGATTGTTAGGATTATGACCATGATTGTTAGGGTTATGACCATGATTGTTAGGGTTATGGCCATGATTGTTAGGGTTATGGTCATGATTGTTAGGGTTATGGCCATGATTGTTAGGGTTATGGTCATGATTGATAGGGTTATGGTCATGATTGTTAGGGTTATGACCATGATTGTTAGGGTTATGGTCATGATTGTTAGGGTTATGACCATGATTGTTAGGGTTATGGTCATGATTGATAGGGTTATGGTCATGATTGTTAGGATTATGACCATGATTGTTAGGGTTATGGTCATGATTGTTAGGATTATGACCATGATTGTTAGGGTTATGACCATGATTGTTAGGGTTATGGTCATGATTGTTAGGGTTATGGTCATGATTGTTAGGGTTATGGTCATCATTGATAGGGTTATGGTCATGATTGATAGGATTATGACCATGATTGTTAGGGTTATGGTCATGATTGTCAGGGTTGTGGGCCATTCTTATGGCCATGATTGTTAGCGTGATGGCCATGATTGTTAGGGTTGTTTGTGTCTCTGGTCAGGGTGGAGACGTGCGGCTGCCTGCTGGAGTAGTTGAAGAGTTTGAATCCCGAGTCTCCAGCGCCTCCACTCGTCTGCTGCTGATTGACGATGGTCAAGACGATGGGTGGACGTTTGAGGATCACGTGGAGGAATATCGACAGTTTCAGTGCAGGCTGTTAGGTTTCATTGAAAAATGTGAGTGTCGCCGATCCCGTTTATGGGCACAAACACAAACACAAACACGCACGCACGCACGCACGCACGCACGCACGCACGCACGCACGCACGCACGCACGCACGCACGCACGCACGCACACACGCACGCACGCACGCACATGCATGCAAGCACGCGTGTAATTCGAACAAAACGGAAGGATCATTATGCAAGCCTTGTGATTTAGCACTTTGCACTTTGCACCTTGACTCCCTCCCCCCCCCCCAACCGCCCCCCTCCGGTTACACAACAAAACAAAACACAAAACAAAACAAAACAAAACAAAAAACAACAAGAAGAAAAAAAACCAAGCAAGCAAGACAACACCACCACCACCACCACCAACAACAACACACAAAACAAAGCACAAAATATCCCCTCAAAACAAACAAACAAACAAACAACAACAACAACAACAACAACAAACAAAACAAAACAAAACAAAACAGAACCAACAAAAAAACAAAACGAAACCAAAACAACCAACCAATCAACAAACCAACCAACCATCCCCCCCCCCCCGAAAAAAACAACAACAAAAAAACAACAACAACAAAAAACCAAACAAAACAAAACACAAAACAAAACAAAACACAAAACAACAAACAACAAACAACAACAACAACAACAAAAAACCCACAACTTAAACAACAATAACCTCAACAACAAAAACCAGAGACAAACAAACCAAATTTAACAACATACAAACACACATATTTCACTCTTTCCAGACACAACAAGGAAAAGCGTTCCGCTGTTTTGCCTACTGATCAACGGAGATGAGAACTCGCTGAAAACGGTTCTGTTTGCACTGGAGACAAAAGTACCAGTCATCCTGATGAAGGTGAGAGGGTGGGGAGGGCGGGAGGGGGGGGAGGGGCAGCTTGTAGTGTGTGTGTGTGTGTGTGTGTGTGTGTGTGTGTGTGTGTGTGTGTGTGTGTGTGTGTGTTTCCTGTATTGTACAGAAACGCCTGAAGGTGCCAAACACCGTACACATGTGGCGACGTTGTGTCTCCTGAAATCTGCTTAAGCCTCTGTCACACGTGGCGATTTTGTTTTGTCGCCTGAAATCTGCTTAAACCTCTGTCACACGTGGCGATTTTTGCACGCCTGCCAGCGGTAAAATGCACGTTAAAAGCAAGTGTTTAAGCCATCTAATAACTGATGTACAGTTTATTTAAATATTAACTTAGAAGCGTATCAGTCAGTGACGTTACACAATGTTGACGACTTAAAAACGACAGTAACAATAACAACTACGACGACAACAACAACGCCAACAAGAACAGTAAAGACAACAACATCAGTGATACTTGTGTCCACATGTAGGGCAGTGGCGGCTTTGCTGACGTCATCGCTGACGTGTGGCAAAAAGCTTCCGACGAGGTCGAAAATCGGCGGGACGAGAGTGGAAGTGTGAGAGCCAGGTACGTCACAGGTCACATCTTTTAACTCACAAAAGCCCACGCAAACATCGCGATTTTACTTGAAATCTTCTCATCGCCAGGAGCCACTTATGATTATGTCATCTGCAGTGGTCTGGGGCCCATGCTTTGGGGGAGCCGGGGTGGCCGAATGGTAGAGCGTTGGACTCTCAATGCTCGGGTCGTGAGTTCATATCCCGGCTGGGGCCAAATATTTGTGCTGGCTTTTTCATCGTTCCCCTGTCTTTGATATCACCCGTATGTGGTGGAAAAGGACGTTAAACCCCCAAACACCCACCCCCCGCCCGCCCATGCTTTGTGTAATAGTGGCTTGAATTGGTTGCTGCTGGTGTGCAGTTGCTGTTTCTTTTTAACCAGACTTGTGATACAGTGGGCTTGGGCTCTTAGGAGTTAACTGACTACTGGCTACTAATATCATTTTTACTGGAAACTATGGGGAGCCGGGATAGCCGAATGATAGAGCGTTTGTACTCTCAATACCTCGGGTCGTCAGTCAGTCCGAATCCAGGCTAGGGCCAAATAATTTATTTGTACTGGCCTTTTTCTCGTTGACCCGTCTTTGATATCACCCTTACGTGGTGGAAAAGGCCGTTAAACTCCTCCCCTCCCCACCCCACTAGATATTACACTTTTTTTTTTTGGCTTTCCATTGTAAGGTATGTTTTTTATAGCTGATGGAGGAGGCACAGAATTTTTGTCCCGTAAGGCTGAAGGACTACAAACCTTGTTATCGTTATTGTTGTTCTTAAAAAAGAAAGGCAGAAACGACGCGCTTTTGTTCAGCTTGTCCTCTCATTGTGTCCCATCCCTGGCTGTTGCTGAGATGAAACATACAACATACAACTCATGTTCAGGTTTTGGAAAATTCCTGGCTACTATATATGTTTGCGGTGCTGTGGTCTGTTCCACAATACCCTTGTAATTTGTGTCTATGTTGGTTTTGGTCTCGTGTATACCAGGATAACCAAGAAGGCAGGGGAGGCTGGACACCGCTATCTGGAGAAACACGCAAGCTCCAGTGAGACTGTCAGACTGTTGAGAGACGTCTTCAAGCACCTGGACTTCATCTCACTATATTACAAAATGCTGGATTCCGCCATTTTTGAAGCTTTTAACCGAAGTATGTTTCATGTCAAAGCGCTGGTAATTTTCTCGGCCCCCCCCCTTCACACACACACACACACACACACACACACACACACACACACACACACACACACACACACACACACACACACACACAGAGAGAGAGAGAGAGAGAGAGAGAGAGAGAGAGAGAGATCCCTTAGCAAAAGTTGCGCAGTTAAATTATGTTTATCTTCATTGAATGTCATGAACTGGGAACTTTCCGCGTCATAACGTAACGTAGAGACGATGATCTGCTGTTTAAAAAGTTAACTTTGATAACATTTAGTGTGTACCGTCATTTCAAAGTCTTATCTTGTTGCCCCGTCTTTGATATCACCCACACATGGTGGAAAAGGACGTAAAACTCCCACCATCATATCTTAGGGCGGATCTGAAAATGACTCGCTCCTGAAGCTACCTGATTGACGTCCCCAAGTTACTCGGTAACAAGATCCTGAAAGGTCCTCTGAAAACCCGGATGGTGGCTAAAGCCTGCTCTTATCTGGGCCGCACAGCGCGCGAAACACACATGTGCACATCACAGTCGTTGCGCTCGGTGTGTCTACTAACTACAACTTGAAACTAAACACAGCTGTGCTCGGTGACAAACCTATTGAAGACGCACTGTCCGCCATGTTTGCGCACCGAGTGACGAAGTATAGCCAATCAGAATCTGTTGTGGAAACCACAGTCACAGCTGTGGCTATTTGAAATCCAGGTTGCTGTGATGACGCCACAGCGACGGAAACCCCCCAAATCACAACTGTGTCACAACTGTGGACAGCACTGTGGCGCTCCGCAGTGCCCAGTTAAGAGCCGGCTTAAAGCTAGACAGAGTAAAACCTGCCAAGGCCCCATTCCCATGAACAGGCCTTCAGCTCTTATGCACATTAAGCTCGGTACCAGAGCTGATCTTCAGCCCTAGGGCCGGTTTGGTGCAACGGCGCCCCATATTATGCCCGTCAGTTTTTTTTCGCGAAAAAACAGGGCGGTGTTTTTTTCGCAAAAAAACAAAAACAAAAAAACTGACGGCGTTTTTTCGCGAAAACCTGACTGAGTGGGCTAGTTTTTTTTTCGCGAAAAAAAAAACCGGACACCAACTTTCTGCAGAAAAAGTGCATACCATTTTTTTTCGCGAAAACCCGTTTTTTCGCGACATTTTTTTCGCGGAAAAATTGACGTTTTTTTTTTTTCGCGACAAAAGCGGTTTTGTCGCGAAAAAACGGATTTTTCGCGAACAGACGGAATTTTGTCTGGAATCGCCAATCACACTGACGCTACTTTCACTGCTGCTGCAGATAACAAAACGCAGAAGGTTCGCAGTCTTCTCACAATGGGAATAAAGCAGAGACAGGAGAACCTCGCTACGGCCGCCGAAGGAACAGAAAGGAGTTTTGACATGAGTAAGTGAACGTGTATTTGTTGCATTCAGAATTATTCGATGACACCGTGACAATGGACGACCTCACTCCTGTCTGTGTCAATCAACAGGGTCGAGACCGACCCCAGAATTCAGCCAATCGCGTACCGCAGCATATGGAGCATGGCACGTTGCATGGTCTGGCAAATTGTCTTGCCAGACACTACAAAGGGGAGAAGCACATGTAGTTTGATATGACAGAAAAAGTTAAGTGGAAGGAAAGCGGTGAGTCGGCCACTGTCGTCATTGAGGAAATAGACCATTACGTCAATATCTTTCATCTTGGAATCACCCCTTTTCCCACACAATGACGTCATAGACGTACTTTTTTTTTCTTCAAACCACGGCAGAATAAAGGGGAGGGGCTTTGGCCTTGGGGCAGGCCGAATGGAGTCGCCTATTAGTATTACTCCCAATGACAGATTTGTTCTTGCCGATAAGCCGCGGCCAGCGTTTTCAACATTTCTTAAAATTGTAGTGTACATCACAATAGTTCTGACCTGAGTCGTGAATGAAGTCATCATGATCATGATGATAAGCCGAGAGCAAGGTCAGTATCTCGGACATTTTCTGCCATGGTTGACTCGCATGTCGGACAAGGTGAGTATATGTTGTAGCCCTCTGTCGTGTCTGTCTCATTGTCTGTCTATCTGTCTGTCAGTCGTCTGTCGGTCGTCTGTCTGTGACAAATGTTAAGGCTGGCATTGCTCAGGAACTACAAACACCAGAAGCGCCAAATTTGGCTTGATGATAGACAGTGATAAGACCTTTACAGACAGATCTGACTGAATTACATATCAAAATTTGACGCTGAATGGAGAATGAAGGGAGACAACATTTCTTGTGATCAGGCATCTGTTCAGAAGTTACCTCCCCTGACAGCAGTGTCGCACTCTTTGCCATTCTAGTCGTTTCTGTTCTTCGCAGGCAGCAAGGAGTGGCAGATGAACTTCCTGCTGGAAGCGATGAAGAAGGACAGTGTGGACACCGTGATCATGCTGTTGGAGGAACTCGACATTTCTCCTCTCCACGAACGGCTCAGTTTGGACAGACTTAGTCGTTTGGTGAGCACTGAGCCCGGCCTCCGTCGTCAGTCGATAATTGTCTTTGAGGAAGACAAAAGGTCGCTTGTACTATTGTATCTCTCACGCTTACAAAAGTGTTTTCAGTCCATAATTTTGAAATTCTCGCGAAAGAGAATGGGTATTAATATTTTCACCAATAGATGCAGAAGGCCGGGAGGGGGGTAGGGGGTGGGGTGGGGTGGGGATGAAGTGGGTTGAGGGGGGGGGGTGAGGGGGTTGGGGGTATGGAGGGGGGGATGGGTGTAGGGGGTAGGGGGATAAGAGACAGGGCGGCTAATACAAGACTCTGTGTGTGTGTGTGTGTGTGTGTGTGTGTGTGTGTGTGTGTGTGTGTGTGTGTGTGTGTGTGAGCAGTTTTCCGGCCGTATAGGCGAGGGAAGCTGGTACCGGAGGGAATTTCGTGGACGCCTGCAGCAGCACTTGAAGAAACTGCCGCTGCTTCCCTTGTCCTGCTCAGGAGTGAACTGTTCCAAGTGTGCAACAGACGATGAAACAGACGAACACGGAATGGAGGAAGGTGAACGAATATATCCTATACAGACTGGGCTCCAAGAACAGGGGCATTGTTACAAGTTGCCGGTCACCTGTGCCAGAGTCGACCTTGCAAGCACAGGCAACTCTGTCACAGTTGCAAACCGGAGCACGAGTTTGCCGTAACATTATCTGGCTTTTGGTCAGTGAGCGAGAAACATCGCAACAGTGTCCAGCAGATGTTGAGTGCTGCACGATCTTTCTCGCTCAGTGTCAAAACGCAAACTGAGCTGTGAAACCAGGCTGCCCTTGGCTTTTATTGGGGTTTCAGAGACGCTCAAAACTCTGCAACTGTGACAGAGTTGACTGTGCTTGCACGGTCGACTCTGTAAAATTTTTTCACACTTCGGAAAACTTTTTGTTGGGAGCTTAGATCTTTAATCCTGTTATGATTTGTAGACATTCCAGTCGCCCTTTTTAGATACGCTGCTGACACACGAATTCCTGTTACGAATTGCTGAAAAAGTCTCAGTAATAGTTGGCTTATTCTAATTTGAGTAGAAGCCATTGAATACACAGATGTATCCATCAGGAGAACGCTTCTTGTGTTCAGGAACAAGAGAAGACATACCATTGCAGACGTTAAACACGGCAACTGGGACAACATGTCTTGTAGCGAAACAGGAGCTGTTCTTGTGGGCTGTAGACACCCGACGAATCAAGATGGCGCTGGCTGTCCTGGGGCTGTGTAAAGTAAGGAGCATGCGGCTACTAGAATATCGGCCACGTACCAGTTTCCACGCCAGTGTTGTGGACTTTGCTGAACTAGTATTGTTTCAGTTAATTACTAACGCTGAGACTTTCCCAGCTTGGATGATATTGTCGATTATTCACGCGCGCGCGCGCACACACACACGCACACACACACACACACACACACACACACACACACACACACACACACACACACACACACACACACACACACACACACACACACACACACACACACACACACAGACATAGATAGACACACACAGAGGCATAGACAGACAGACAGACAGACAGACACACACACACACACACACACACAAACACACAAACAAACACACACACACACACACACACACACACACACACACACACACACACAGAGACATAGATAGACACACACAGAGGCATAGACAGACAGACAGACAGACACACACACACACACACACACACACACACACACACACACACACACACACACACACACACACACACAATTTAATTACCGCACGCATGAACTAGTACGTGTATAATTTTATATACATATAAACATATGGGATCTAGTTTTTATCAGTATCAGTTATATGCTGGCTAATAGATATTTGAATAGGTTTTTTTTTTTAAACGAGGAGGCTGACCGACCGTGGCTTACACGAATAGGAATAGAATTCCAGAGAGAGAGAGAGAGAGAGAGAGAGAGAGAGAGAGAGAGAGAGAGAGAGAGAGAGAGAGAGGTAGGTGGGCGTTTGGGAGTTTAACGTCCTTTTCCACCACGTAAGGGTGATATCAAAGACGCACGGGGCAACGATGAAAATGACAGCACAAATTTTTGGCCCCAGCCGGGATTCGAACTCACGACCCGAGCATTGGTAGTCCAACGCTCTACCATTCGGCCACCCCGGCTCCACAGAGAGAGAGAGAGAGAGAGAGAGAGAGAGAGAGAGAGAGAGAGAGAGAGAGAGAGGTGTTTGGGGGTTTAACGTCCTTTTCCACCACATAAGGGTGATATCAAAGACGGTGCAACGAGAAAAAGGCCAGCACAAATATTTGGCCCCAACCGGCGGGATTCGAACTCACGACCCGAGCATTGGAAGTCCAACGCTCTACCATTCGGCCACCCCGGCTCCACAGAGAGAGAGAGAGAGAGAGAGAGAGAGAGAGAGAGAGAGAGAGAGAGAGAGTGTGTGTGTGTGTGTGTGTGTGTGTGTGTGTGTGTGTGTGTGTGTGTGTGTGTGTGTGTGTGTGTGTGTGTGTGTGTGTGTGTGTGTGTGTGTGTGTGTGTGTGAATGAAATAATAATAATAATAATAATAATAATACATGGCTTTTATAAAGCGCTGTTCTCCCGCTTCAAGGACTCGCTGCGCTTAAAGCACACACACACACACACACACACACACACACACACACACACACACACACACACTATTTACATCCCCTCCGCTTACATACAATTTGGCAGTGCAACGAACTCATGATGCACACAGACACTGAGGCTTAACAGAGGTTTAGCTGTCAAAACCTTGGCGGAAGAGATAGGTCTTCAGATGCGATTTAAACAGAGGCAGTGAGGTCTGAAGGCGGAGTTCAATTGGCAAGGAGTTCCAGACAGTCGGGGCTAAAAAGCTGAAAGAGCGCTCTCCGGCAGTTTTCATGTTACGCTTCGGAATTGTGAGGAGTTTTTCGCTAGCGGAACGCAGGGTGCGCGACGGTTGATACTTACAGAGTAAGGCCGATAGGTAGGGAGGAAGAGAACCCTCGAAGAAACGGAATGCGAAAGTGGCGATTTTGTACTGGAAACGGAATTTAACAGGGAGCCAATGCAGATGTTTCAGCAGAGGCGTAACGTGATCCCTCTTTCGTTTTCTCAAGATGAAAGAGAGAAAAGTGTTGTCTGTTCTCAGGACAGAGTTGCCGCAGCACTGTTTGCCCAGGCCGTGTTCAAGGGAATGTCTGAAAGTGGAGCGCATCCCACAGAGAAGAAGGCCATTGAAGAACACGCAAAGTAAATCTTTCCATCTTGTCAGTCCATTTTTCTCCATATTTGTATGGGCAGGTTGGATTTTTGACAATTTTAGGGCGATGTGACTGCACATTCTTTAATTTATCGCTGGTCTTAATGGCACGTCTTTATCTTGAAAATATGTACATGTATTTGAAATGAGTTCCGACCGTTATGCTTATGCTATAAATGATGCACACAAAAAAGCCACTGACAAAAACTGTTGCAGCCACACTACTGTTCCGATTAATTAAAAATCCCAGATTTTTTTTCCTGGTTGATTCTGTGGTTTTAACTTCAGAAGACGTCAAGCAAACCAGTCATCAGGCCATGCGCTGATTTCAAACCAAGGTAGATAATTTCCCGCTAACATAACATACAGACAGACGGAGGTTCTTTGCTTGTGATGTCTGCTCGCGCTAAACTGTCTAAATTCACCAAAGGATGGGTGTTGTGATATTTTTACTATTGTTTTCTGGTCCTTTTCTCGCCCTTTTTTTAAGTTGTTTCTCTATAGAGAAACAACTTTATGAGACGGGGCAGATTTTGCTACGCGCAGCAGCAAGTTTCAGTGATACAAAACAAGACTGTGACGTTTCTCCACACAATACTTACTTTCACGCACACAGTGACGTAACGAAATCTGCGTCATAGACACCTTACGTGCACACTTTGCTGCTGCGTTCTTTTTGGCGGGAATGACGTGTGTCTGTGTGTGTGTGTGGACGGATGTAATGATGGCTATCTCCTAAACCACCTCGTTGGAGGCCTTTTTACTTTGAGATAAAATGGGAATTCACCTTCTCCAGACCTACTTTTCACGATTTTTAGCCTACTGCATTTTCAAAAGAGTCATCGCCGATTTTTAAAAATCGGTCATGTTACGAATTTTTTCGAAAAAAATGTTCAAATGGCTTCATTTTCTGAAATTGGGAAGATCATCCAATTATACTGCCTGTTTTCGTAGCACAGCTATGTAGCTCTGACAGGTTTTGTGTAAGAAAAATATTTCCGAGGTAGGGGTGGTTTGCATATAAAGCCAAATATCTATGAAAAGACTCCTTCAAATTACTCATCATTCCGGTATTTTTGTCACTTGTGCCAACTGCACATATGACATGAACTGCTGCACTATTATAGCTTTAGTATTAAGAATAGCAGAGCTTTTAGATAAACACATTTTTCACGTTTCTGCGAGAAGCGCCGGTCAAAAAAGTTCCAATTTTGCAATTTCGTAAGTACAAACCAAGGCAACAATAACTACAAAGACAAAATAAAATGAAGTTTGGAGAAACAACTTTGTAGGACGGGGCCGTTCCTCCTTGTTTTTTCTTTCCGCGCCGTGTAACTATGTCAGTACGTCCGCAGAGTTACCTTTTGTTTGTTTGTTGAAGTTATGTCCCATTTGTTTGTGTCCTGAGGAAGGCGAAAGCCGAAACGTTGACCTGTGCCGTCCTTTGTGAAAGTCAAGTGGTTTCTGTCCTTTTTATGTCGCTTTTATTAAATTTTGCTTAACTTCTAATCACTTCACTTTACCGTTTCCTTGTCTACCTTGGTTTTGAAATCTTCAGAACAAGCTTATAATAGATAGGTTTACATCCAAAGCAGTTTGTATGTTGTGTTGACTCCAAGAAGTCACTATGCAGTGTGGAATTCTAAATCATAATTATCATGCTGTATTGACTTTGGGTAACGGGCGGTCGGTGGTCTGGTGGTTAAGAGACTTGTCACCAATGCGAGAGGTCAGGGGTTCGAGTCCCACTCGGGGCGAAGAATTTTTTCCTTCTCGTATGTGGCACCGTTCATTCGGGCCGATGGTCGGGGGTTCTTTCCGGTCTGGAAATGTTCAGCCCACCAAATTAGAAAAATAAATGCAAATCTAAATTTTGAAATTTAAATAGCTGAGCTGACCCTTTGCACCACGTGATTGCAACGTGCCCATGTCCAGTGCGTCAGAGAACGCGTGTGATCCACGTGAGCGTGCGTGTTGTGTTCAATTCGCGGCGCTTTGAGCCGATTCATGAAATTGGGTAAAGCGCCTATACAATACTCATTATTATTATTATTATTAACTTGGTTTGTGCAGACTCTTTCAGGAGATCGCTGTACAGACTGTGAAGTGTTGTCACGAGATGCGGGAGGGAGAGACGGAGTATCTATTGACCAAACCTTGTGAGTGGTGGGGCGGTGTGTCCGTGTTACAGCTGGCCATCCTGACGGAAAACAAGGCGTTTTTGGCACAGAGTGCGTGCCAGGAGATGTTAACGCACATCTGGAGAGGAGATCGACAGGTGAGTGTCTATAGCCACATTCCTTGCCTTGTTTACCGGTTCGTGCACGTGGCATGAGTGTCTATAGCCACATTTCCTTGTCAGGGCCGGATCTCACGCTGCATAAGGGTGTACTGCTGTGTTGAGGGTGGGTGGGTGTTTGGGAGTTTAACGTCCTTTTCCACCACATACGGGTGATATCAAAGGCGGGGCAACGATGAAAAAGCCAGCACAAATATTTGGCCCAAGCCGGGATACGAACTCACGACCCGAGCATTAGAAGTCCAACGCTCTACCATTCGGCCACCCCGGCTCCCCTTGCTGTATTGAGATAAGGCATTATCTACTGGTCGGTTGGTGGTCTAGTGGTTAGGACTTCGCCACCAATGCGACAGGCCAGGTTCGAGTCCCACGGGGGCAAAGAATTTTTCCTTCTCGTATGTGTCAGCGTTCATTCGGGCCGATCGTCGAGGGGGGGGGGGGGGGGGTGGGGGGTTCTCTCCCGGTATTCCGGCTTCCTTCCCCGACTCTGCTTTGAAAATGTTAAAAATAAATGCAATTCTAAATTCCGAAACTTTAAATTGCTGAGCTGACCCTTCGCGCCACGTCAGTGATTGTAATGTGTTCATCTCCAGTGTGTGAGAGAATGCGTGTGATTCACGTAAGCGCGCGTGTTGGGTTCAGTTCGCGGCGCTTTGAGCCACTTCAAGAAATTGGGTAAAGCGTCTTCACAATACACAGTTATTCTTATCATTATTATTATTATTATTAATTCACCAAAGATAACTTCATTTGTTCAAAATGAAACCATTTCCTGTTTATCTGGTTGTTTGTGACTGCTGCGGCTCACTTGTTCTTCAGCGACGTGTGAACACGGAAAGTGACAGGTGAATAGTACATGTACAACTCTGATGGCTATTGCTATGTAGACTGCTGCCGGACGTGTAGACCGCTTCCGGTAATGTCGTATCTGACGCTTATTGCCCTAACAGCCAGTCACCGCAATGCTTCTTCCGGCTGCTTTTGAACGTTCAGTGGTGACAGGTCCGGTTGTATCGAGTTTGGCTGGTTTCACTTATGCCGAACAGAAACGGAAAAACAGGACCCCGTAGTGTAGTGGTTAGCACTTCGGACCATGGACCGAGACACCCGGGTTCGAATCCCAGCCGAGGCAAGCGAGGTTTTTCCTACCTAGGTCGGCTCTTACACAGAGTGGGTGTGCTAACGGCCCAGTGGGGAAGCTGTTGCCACACAGGGGAAACTTTGAGGGTGCTTCCCTTGTTATGACACATCTCATGATGTGGATGATTACACGACCGGCATATTTATGACAGGGAGTGCAGAGTGCGGTCCTATCACGCAGTTTGACATGGACCTCCATAGCATTCTACCATCATCCTTATCATCATCATCATGCATAATAAAAATTGTCCCAGCTTCCGAGCCCTCCGTGGATTCCACCCTGGGAGGAACACCACAGGCACAGTAGAAGCGATCTGTGCGATGCCGTCCTTGTGTTTCGTGGCTTCGAGCGCTGACGCCATCTTTTAAAGTCTCTGTGAGCTTCTCTGACATACACAGACGTTGTAGAAAACTTTTCGTCGAATGTCCTTAACTCCTTGCTTCAAAACAATCGCTTATATCAAGCTATAACACAACTGACCAACGTGTAGCCTCGCTTGGCAGTAATACCCACGGTTAGTATTAAAAAAGCAGCTGGCCATGGCTGGTCTTCCTGTAGACATAACGCACTGATTGTGCAAGAAAAGCATCTTTCCTTCAAAGAAAGCTGTATTTCTCTAGAACTAGATGCCGCAGAGTTAAGAAAACGGGTTTCCATACCCAACCGGAGCAGCTTTTTTCGGCAAACAACCCTCAAACTTCCTAACACTCATCATTACCATTTCTTCAGGCGCCTACATTTATTTTAACATACTTCAGCTGGTTGCTATGTGTGTGCTTTAGCAACAGCGCTTGTATGAAGAACACCGGATTCAACCGTTATTGAGGGTGCTGGCCAGGTTACGCTGGTGTCAGTGTACAGGCTTGCTTGCTTAATCACTTGCTCGGAGCCCAGGAAACGAAACCCTTTGTTGTTTTGCTGCAGAGCTACACACTTACTACCTGCGTGACATCGCATCTCGTGTTTTAACATTTATTTGTGTTTTAAAGTAGAATTCGCCACCTGTTGTTGGTGTTTCTTACCTGTTGGGTCAGTTTGGGTTACAACACAATAACCACCAAATAAAACAACCACAATGCCATCAACAACAACAACAACAACAACAACAATCTGTCAATCCCAACAACCGAAAAACAAACAAACAAACAAACAACAAAAAACCCAAAGAAAGCAAGAAAAAAAAACCCGCTCAACCCCCCCCCCCCAACAACAACAAGACAACACAACAACAACAACAACAACAACAACCAAAGAAACAAACAATCAAAAACAACATCCCCCCAATATCTCACAACTCATCCCCACAAAAAAAAAACAAACAACAAAAAACTAAATAAAAACAAACAGAACAAAAAAAAAAACAAAACAACGTAAAACACAAAAACAAAAAACAAACAAACAAACCCCAAAACAAACAAACAAAAAATTCAAACAAACAAACAGACAAACAAACAAACAAACAAACAAACAGACAAACAAACAAACAAAACCACCACCACCACAACAACAACAACAACAACAACAAAACATTAAAAACAAGAGCGTGCATCTGCAGCTTGTAAGTGTGTGATATTATTGTTTATCAGACGCCCCTACCGGTTTCTGGACACGGGATTGGGTGATGCTGATTGTGACACGGGTCTGTTGGCCTGCTGCTCGCCCCAACAGATGTTCGCTTTCAACTTTGTAAGTTTAACGATATTACACTATACTGAAGTCGTAAGCACAGCCATCGGTACCGGCTTTAGCTCTGTTATATCCGGGTGTGTGTGTGTGTGTGTGTGTGTGTGTGTGTGTGTGTGTGTGTGTGTGTGTGTGTGTGTGTGTTTATATGTAAGATGATGATGATTAAAAGTAGTGTGGGTGAGTTCAGTCTACAGTTGAGCCCGACAAATCACGTGCTCTCTGATGCACAGCACGGGTTACAGACAGCACGAAGGCTGCCTCACCTTTGAGGGAAAGTTTTGGGCTGAAGCTGGAACTGGTATTGTAGTTTGATAGCAGTATTTTCCCATATGATGATGATAAAAGTATTGGATAGTTTTGAGGGGGAAAAAAACCGTTGATTTTAATTCTGACGTATAATTTTGTTTCCAATTTGCAGTTTATGCGGATTGGCTTCCTCGTGTTACTGAGTTACGAGGTTCTGTCGCACTTCCAACATTCCGAGGAGCTGAGTCCAAGCTTCATCACGCTCTTCGCATGGATGACTGCCATTACTGTTGAAAAAATCAGACAGGTCTTGACTCCACTGCGATGGAATAAACTCTGCATGAGAGCGGGGGGCGAGGGGGGGAGGGGATGATGGGGGGGGGGGGGAGGGGAGGGTGGGGATGGGGGGGGAGAGAGAGAAGAGAGAGAGAGAGAGAGAGAGAGAGAGAGAGAGAGAGAGAGAGAGGATAAGCACCACTGACCAGTATGCATTACTGTTGAGACCAGACGGACTTTCTTTCGCTTTGGATTACCATTCTATAACAGCACCCAAAGTTGCAAGTTGTTGTTTGTTGCTGAACTAGACTGGCCACCCCCCCCCCCCCCCCCCGTTGACGTGCACCAAACTGAAATTTGTCAATAACATGATAATCTTTTCTCGGGGAGGGCCATTTTCTTGTGAAGCCCTTGAAAAAATCGTCTTAGTCTGCTTCTGTCTTGGGTGACTTGCTTCTCCAAGTGAATATTTATAATCTCTGCAGTTTTATTCCCACAGTTGGTATCGCCGAACCCCCTGCTCCGTGACGTCACGATCTCAGGCAACCGACAGGAAGGTGGGTGGTCTAGTGGTTAAGATATTGTCACCAATGCGAGAGGTCAGGTTCGAGTCCCACTCGGGGCAAGGAATGTTTCTTTCTCTTCTGTGGCACCGTTCATTCGGGATGACCGTCGGGGGTTGTCTCTGGGTACTCCGGCTCCCCCCCCCCTCTGCTTTGGAAACGTTCAGCCACAAAATTCGAAACTAAATGCAATTCTAGAATTCCGAAACTTCAATTGCTGAGCTGGCCCTTCGGCAACACGTGATTGTTATGTGTTCAGCGTCTGAGAGAATGAGTGTGATTCACGTGAGCGTGCTTGTTGGGTTTAATTCGCGGCGCTTTGAGCCAAATAATATTTGGGATAAAGCGCCTATATTAATGCCATTATCATCATGATTATGATTATTATGACGATGAATATTGGTGATGATGATGATGATGACTAGGCATCCGGTATCGAATCCGAGCGTTCTTCAGTGAGAGGTGGAACTACCTCAACATTCTCTCGCCATCTTGATGTTCTGGCTGGGAATGACGGCCTTCTGTCCCGTGCCGGAAGTGGCGACGTTCGGCTCGGTCGTACTGAGCAATCGACATCTTTTTTCTTCTCGTCAGGAATCTTCAGCTGCTTGTCGTGTTCGAGGACATCGGGCTGATGCTGATCATGAGCTTACACATGGTAAACGAAATTGTCTTTACACATGGTAACGAAATGTACACTTTACACATGGTAACGAAATGTACACTTTACACATGGTAACGAAATGTACTTTACACGTGGCAACTAAATTTTCTTTAACACATGGTAACGAAATGTACTTTTACACGTGGCAACTAAATTTTCTTTACACGTGGTAACGAAATGTACACTTTACACATGGTAACGAAATGTACTTTACCACATAGCAACTAAATTTTCTTTACACATGGTAACGAAATGTACTTTACACGTGGCAACTAAATTTTTTTTACACATGGTAACGAAATATACTTTACACCTGGCAACTAAATTTTCTTTACACATGGTAACGAAATGTACACTTTACACATGGTAACGAAATGTACACTTTACACATGGTAACGAAATGTACACTTTACACATGGTAACGAAATGTACACTTTACACATGGTAACGAAATTTACTTTACACATGGCAACTAAATTGTCTAAAAGAGTTCAGGGCCCGCAAGTAAAAGTCTGGGTTAGGGAGTTTAGCCCCGGATAAGAGTCTAACCACGAACTAAACTAGCTTTAGGGTTAAATTTTCTGTTTTTTTTTGGTTTGTTTTAAAGCAAGAAGCGGGCCCATTCCAGCAAGGTGCCTAAGCCGTTATAGAAGGATTTTCTTCCTTTTTTTCGCTTCCTTTTTGTAAATCAATTTTGCTTTTTTTGTCCTAGTCTGGGTCAGGCCCGTAGCCGTGGGTTAAATTAACCTCGATTTTTACATACGGGCCCAGAATGTTACATATAGTGATAATCCCAAGAAGGTACACACGATAAAGACAGGATAAAAATGTGGCGGTACACGAGGTAAAATCAGATAGTGGCACATGGCAGTTTTACGTGCCACTTAAACTTTGCCACTTTGTCTGTTTGCCTGTGTGACAAGATAAGAGACACATTCAACTTCATGGTCATCCTGCTGGTGGTTGTCATGGGTTACGCTGTATCCTCGGAATCGCTGCTGTATCCTGTCAGTGCGACGTCAGCAGAAAGTCTCTACCACATGCCGCGCAAGGCCTACTGGCAGGTGTTTGGGGAGCTGTTTCTCGACGAGATAGAAAACACTGGTGAGAATATTGCTATTCAACTCACAGAGCTTCTACGCAACGCAAAGCAGAGCAGGGTCAAGTCAAGGCAGAGCATCTCTACTGCGTTTTCTATGTGCCATATAGATTTTATTCCATACTGACAAAATACCTGTTACTCTGATAGAACACTTCATGCAATGGACGACTCCGCCCGGCCGGCAAACCCCGAGGTCGATCAGCCGACTTAATAATAATAATAATAATAATAATAATAATAATAGAATATTTATATAGCGCCTAACCTTATCTAAGCTCTAGGCGCTTTACATAAAATACATATTTATCCATATTAAGACATAAAAAAAACATGAAAGACAGATAAAACAAACACAATACAGGTAAAACTGACAAAACAGATAAAAACTAATAAAAACTCATATCCACACACACACACACACACACACACACACACACACACACACACACACACACACACACACACACACACGTTCCAGAAGAACGACAACATGGCACGGCTATGAGAGGGTGAAGAAATGGGTTTTCAGTCGGGACCTGAAGGTTTCCTTGTTTGAACTGTTTCTGATTGTAAGAGGGAGCTGATTCCAAGTAACAGGGGCTTGGTAACGGAAGGATCGTTGACCGAATGATTTAGTTCTGCAGGAAGGTATATGGAAAATGTAGGTGTTAGAGGATGAACGCAGTTGTCGGGAGGGAGTGTAGATGTGAAGGAGGTCAGAAAGGTATTGAGGGCCAGTGCTACTGACTGAACTGAAGCAGATTGAAGAGACTTTGTAGCTGATTCTCTGTGGAATGGGAAGCTAGTGAAGACTTTGCAGTAGAGGGGTAATGTGGTCAGACCTTGAAGCTCTACAAATCAGAAGGGAAGCACTGTTCAGCACTTTCTGAAGACGATCCAGCAGAGCCTTTGGTGCACCAGAGAACAAGGAGTTAGCAGTTATTCCCCATCAAGCTGTGGGATACCGACGAGTATTTTGATCCAAGACACAAATCAACCCTGAGCTTTAGCGAAGGGTTGATCGCGTTTTCAGCAACTGAACAGGCAAGAAACCTGTTGTCGTTTGTCGTAAAAGATTAGCCTTTGTGACGTTTATGTGTGAAGTGCATATGTGGTTGTGTTTCAGGCGACGCCGGCTGTGCGCTCCTGAACAGTAATCAGACGGACGACAACGTCATGACTCTGTGTACTACTATGAGCTTCGCCGGGCGCCACGTTGTTCCCGTTTTCCTGGGTGTCTACATCATGATCACTAACGTTCTGCTACTCAACCTGCTGATCGCACGCTTCAAGTTAGTGCATAAAAATAAAATAGCCTAATCTCCTAGGTGTTCACTCGTGCATGCACAACACCAGTCATGCAAAACACCAGACAACCAAGAAACGAACAGCTAACAACAAAACGAAACACCCGCAACAGACGAATACTAACACTTCCACACTCCAATTTCCGGTTGGTGTTTGTCGGAATTGACAGCCCCACTCCTGTCATTCAAAAGGGCCGAGCCCCCAGAATTCAACCAATCGCGTCCCGTGTCATCATGAGCACAACACATGGCGTGGAGTGGCGAACGTTTCGCTAGACACTACAACGAGGGAAGCGCGTGTATTTTGATATTACTGAAACATGGTAAGAAAGCAGTAAGTCCACTGACGTCATTTAAGGAAAAAGACCATCATCTTGAAATCACACCTTTCCCCCCTTAAGCCTGCTCTTAACTGGGCGCAGAGCGCGAAACACACATGCCGTGCACATCACAGTCGTTGCGCTCATTATGTTTACTAACTCAGTACAAAACTGAACGCAGCTGTGCTCGGTGACAAACCGATTGAAGATGCGATGCACTGTCCGCCATATTGGCCCGCCGAGTGACGTAGTACAGCCAATCAGAATCTGTCACAGTTGTGGCTATTTGATATCCAGGTTGCTGTGATGACGCCACAGCGGCGGAAACCCCTCAAAGTCACAACTGGGCGCTCCGCCCTGAGCACTGTGGCGCTCCGCAATGCACAGTTAAAGAGCCGGCTTTACAAAAGCGTCACGGGCGTACTGTGTTTTTGCCAGTACAGGGCAGAGTAGAGGGGGCGGGACTTTGGCATCGGGGCGTGCCCAGTGGAGTCGTCTATTCATTAAATAACCATTGATCTGTGTTTTTTTTTCAGCCATGCCTTTTGTAATTCGGGCCTGTTGGTTGACTTTTTTTTTTTTTTTTTGCTGTCCCAACTCTTTTGCCGGCTCCAGTGGTGTTCCTCCCAGGTAATGGGTGGAATCCACGGAGGGCTCGGAAGCTGGGGCAGTTTTGATTATGCATGATGATGGAGATGAGGATGATGGTAAGATGATGCTATGGAGGTCCGTGTGGTTTGGGACTGCGGAACAGGGCCGCATTCCACGCTTCCTGTCATAAATATCCCGGCACTAACCAGGCCCGGGAACTACGGCACCTGCGGTGCCGGCCGTGTAATCATCCACATCATAAGACGTGTCATACCAAGGGAAGCACCCCCAATGTCGCACCCGTGAAGTGGGTGAAGCTCGGCTGTGTGGCAACAGCCTCCCCATTGGGCCCATAGCACGCCCGCTCTGGGTAGGGGCCGACCTAGGTAGGAAAAACCCCGCTTGCCTCGGCTGGGACTCGAACCCGGTGTAACGTAAGACGGGCTCACACTTTCACTCCGCTTTCACATCACAGACATTCAGAAAGGCACGCATGCAAACGTCATCCACTCCCTTTCATACACACAAGCAAATAGTTATTCTTTTGACTGAGACCTTTTATACACGAAAACAATCAGACAATCACACGAATTAATAAGTAGATTTAAGGCTTAACTACATTCACAGCTGAAAAAACAGAAGCCTCCGATTTCACCAGCACATCGGTTATTCAAAGGATATGTGCCTGGATATAAAATGTACTACAACGCGGACAAAACCACTGACTATACACAATTAGATGTGAAAATAATAAAGTGAAATAAACAAGATGAACTCAACAAGCTTGGTCAAAATGATGCTGTAGACGGGGTGAAGACTTGTTGGTCTTGAATAGAAAATATATACACTTGAGCCAGACGATTCCTCTGGGAATTCCGGGCGATTCAAATCTTTTCACCTTCTCCTGGAATGAGTGAATGGGAGCACTTCTTCTGGAAGTGACTTGAACAGTGCTGGACCGCAGACACCTTCACAAATAATACGCTGAGGATGGTGTACCCATCAGACTCAGGGATAGCTCCACCTTGACACGGCGCTCGACTGGATGGCTGCACGTGATCTCAAGGGAGACAAACACACGTCGCTGGCTTCAAGCTCCACAACGACGGGGCAGACAATAGTAGACAAACATGGTGTCGTGTACGCTGATCAGGCGGACATACTACTATGCGGTCAGCTCACCGGGTCTCCGGCGTCGTTCCTGTACAATATTAACCCGTAATTATTACCACTATCTCGGATAGTATTTCTTCTCCATAAACTAACTTTGATCCTGAACAAAGTTCCATTTCAACAACAATAACATCTGACATCGATCTCGAAAGTTCCAGTTATGAATTGATATCAGAAATTATCAACAAATTCACCTTCCAGTTACCAAGTACCCATACATTATCAAACAGTTCAAACTTATATCCTCATCATCAACCTCAAACCATATTCTCACAACTGATTCCTCACAAGAATGAAGTTCAAAACATCCTACCAAAAATTCTCTCATTTGAATAACCATTTGAGAAGTCCAACATTCAGAACTAAATCAGATATACATCATAATAGCATCAAGTTACCCATAGGGTTATCAAACAATCCACTTGGTCTTGAAATAGACAAACAATATTCAAAAATCAAACATACCTGTAGCGCTATGGCATACGGAACACAAAAGAAGCCGGGTGGGGAAAAAAGAGACCTGTTCCCTCCACCGGTCAATAGTAGGACTGCGCACAATCTTTGTCGCAATTGCTCACTTCGTAAGCTGACAACAACTCAGGTCTACTTGTGTTACAACAGTCTCTCGTACAGAGTAACACTCAAGCAACCGCTATAGCCGTGCATAAACATTTTCCCGCACGTGAAAACGTTAGGTAGACTGGGATAAACTCCAGTACAGTACTACCTGTCTAAAACACTAGTTAACACTACACATGAAAATACATTTTTGAAAACGGCAAACACATAATCAATGAAAACCCCATAAATGCGGTTTGTCACACCCGGGTCTCCCGGTCCATGGTCCGCAATGCTAACCACTACACTACGGGGGCCTGTTGGTTGACTGGTTTTCAAATACCCATTTGTTACTCCGCCGTGTGTGTGTGTGTGTGCAGCAAGACGTTTGAGAACGTACTGGATTCGGCAGAGGAACACCTGTCATGGCAACGTTGTCAGAGCGTCCAGTTCTATCACTCCAAGTTCGTCCCTCCGCCCTTCAACATCATTACAGGTGCCGTGTGCCTTGTCACCAAACTGTGGAAAACTTGTCGGCGCAGCCAGGAGGAGCACTTTGTGAGAGAGGACCAGCGAGGTAACTACAAGTAATAATAATAACATTAAAAACCTTTCCCTGACCATGCACCCACCGTTTGTGCCGAGCCCGTGCATACCGTTGCCAACCACACACCTACACCCCGGGCGATGACGCGAGTGAGGACGCTGTCACCAAACACCCACAACCCATGTTATCTCCGCTCTCACTGTGGCCGCCATGTCCTCTTTTTTTCAGTCAAATTTTTTTCCCTAAAAGTGCTTATAATTATCTTTCAATCCCTACCGAACACTATTTGGAAAAATCTGAGGAAGATCTCCTTTAAAAAAATCGATAAATTGCCTGCGTCACTGGGGAATGCCGCCACGCCGCGCTGTTAAGGTCAGCAATGAGTTAATATAGGCACTTTAGCCCAAAAATTTGGCAGAAAGCGCCGCACGCTCACGTGAATCACACGCATTCTCTCAGACACTGGACATGCACACTGACATAACAATCACGTGTTGCGGTGAAGGGCCAGCTCAGCAATTTAAAAAAGGAAACGGTAATGACTGCGAAGTGGTTACAAGTTAAGCAAATAAAAAGCGACATAGTATTCTTTTTTGTTCTTTTCTGCCCAACAATTTTTTTTTTCACACACAGTCCATGGTCTTTTGTCACCAAAGGATGGGTGTTGTGATATTTTTACTATATTTTCTGGTCCTTTTCTCGCCCACCGTTTTTTTTTTCCCCCCCGCGCCGTGTATGTCAGTACGTCCGCAGAGTTACCTTTTGTTTGTTTGTTAAGTTATGTCCCATTTGTTTATGTCCTGAAGAAGGCGAAAGCCGAAACGTTGACCTGTGCCGTCCTTTGTCAAAGTTAAGTGGTTTCTGTCCCTTTTATGTCGCTTTTATTTGCTCAGCAATTTAAGTTTCTGAATTTTAAGAATTGCATTTATTTTCAAGTTTTGTGGCCGGCTGAACCCAACACGCACGCTCACGTGAATCACACGCATTCTCTGAGACACTCAGTGGACATGCACACTGACATAACAATCACATGTTGCCAGCTCAGCAATTTAAGTTTCTGAATTTTAGAATTGCATTTATTTTTCAAATTCTGTGGCCAGTTGAACATTTCCAAAGCAGAGGGGGAGGAAGCCGGAGTACCCGGAGAGAATCTCCGACGGTCGGCCCGAATGAACGGTGCCACATACGAGAAAGAAAAATTCTCGCGTTCAGTGGTGACTAAGTCTGAACCACTAGAGCACCCTCGTCTTAGTCTCTACAGACCTCATGTAGTTCTTGCCCGCCTTTCATGTGTTTGATTTCAAGTTTGTTTTCACAGATTAGTCCAGCAGTCCAGGTTACAGACAGTCCACCTCAGCCTTCACGCTGTGCTCAGAAATAGTGCATATCGGGAAGGGAAAT
Organism: Batillaria attramentaria; assembly: GCA_018292915.2. Classification (NCBI taxonomy): domain Eukaryota; kingdom Metazoa; phylum Mollusca; class Gastropoda; family Batillariidae; genus Batillaria; species Batillaria attramentaria. Next base: position 1,048,157 of record JACVVK020000200.1, read on the forward strand.
AACCACACTTGTGCAAGTCATTACTAGTTGACTCCCTTTTGCCTTGGAGGGTACAGGTCGAATGTCGAAAATTCCTGTCAGATTCTGTACAATCAGTCAAGTGTGTGTGTGTGTGTGTGTGTGTGTGTGTGTGTTGTGTGTGTGTGTGTGTGTGTGTGTGTGTGGTGGTTGTTGTTGTTGGTGGTGTGGTGGTGGTGTTGGTGGTGGTGGTTTACTCTTGGCCGTAGGCTGAACACGTCAGTGTATCAATTTGTCGGTTACAGACGACGCTGAGATGCAAAAGTTGAAAGATGAAGTGGACGAGTTGGAGGCGCAGCAGGTCACGTGGGTTCTGCAACAAGTAGAGAGGGCGGCCAGAAAAGACATGGCGGCGGATACACAATCACGCATTATCAGAGAGTAGGAACACTTTTTTTTTAAATCGATAAAGCTCTTGTGGCTCCCTTTAAAATATCTTCCTATGATTCTATGCTCGAGTCACAAAACATTCTGAGGTCTGTTGATAGTGTCAGTTTAAGTAGCATATAGTACCACTGAGTTAACACCTGCACAGTGACAGCGTCTCACGGGCTGGCACCGAACCAGCAGAAGGTTTTCAATCGACGTGAACGTCGAGCTTGGGACTTGGTCAACTGCTGACTAAAGAATTAGAAATTTTCCGTCAAGTGTCGCCTCAGCCGGTTATCATTATAATTATTTGTCGTTTTGTCAGTACCATCATCTCCATGATCGCCACTCATCTCTTACATCTCCTTCATACATAGATGTAAACTGTTTGTGTGCAGACTGCAGTCGGAGATGCTGTACCAGAAGACACAGCTGAAGAAAACAACAAACATTCTCAACGAAATCCGTGGTCGGCTGCAACAACTGCAGGGGAAATAACCTGCCGTGCCGTCAGGACATTGAAGAACAGTTGTCGCAGTTGTTGCCCCTTTAGCATGCCCTCTGCAATCCTGTGCTGTGCTGCTCCGCTTAATTTAACATAAT
>JACVVK020000201.1:0-40000 GCA_018292915.2 Batillaria attramentaria
AAACAAACAAACAAACAAATAAAACAAAAAAAAACCAACAACCCCAAAACCAACCAAAGAGACATATAAACAGCAACAAAACAAAACGAAGTACTTCATATTACCTCCTCAAAGAACTGACGGATCATGTTTTCCGGCAGCTGTCCCGCTTTCTTCTCCTTGGGTTGGGGTGGCATAGCTCGGATGTCAAAGACCTCGGGATGGGTTTCCTGGATATCCCCCGGCCATAGTTTCTTTTCTCCGGACATCTTCACGCAATACACTTATGCGCTCGCTAACCAGTAAACCTAGCGTCCAGTTTGACAAACGAACAAATAGTGTGGGTTGAGGAGAGAAATTGTGTGCTGTGCGACTAACTGATGTCAAACCAGGCCAAGGCCTCTTACACAGGTTTTGTCTAAGAGATAGCACTCCTAGGTCTGATAGCCAGCTCCTGAGTGTATTTTCGACAGTTACCACAGTGAAGTAGTTTCTTCTTTTATTAAAAAAAAGGAATAAACCGGCCCCCGTAGTGTAGTGGTTAGCACTTCGGTTCATGGACCGGGAGACCCGGGTTCGAATCCCAGCCGAGGCAAGCGGGATTTTTCCTACCTAGGTCGGCTCCTACCCAGAGCGGGTGTGCTATGGGCCCGATGGGGAGGCTGTTGCCACACAGCCGAGTTTCACCCACTTCACGGGTGCGACTTTGGGGGTGCTTCCCTTAGTATGACACGTCTTATGATGTGGATGATTACACGGCCGGCACCGCAGGTGCCGTAGTTCCCGGGCCTGGTTAATGCCGGGATATTTATGACAGGAAGCGTGGAATGCGGCCCTGTCCCGCAGTCCCAAACCACATGGACCTCCATAGCATCATCTTACTATCATCCTCATCTCCATCATCATGCATAATAAAAATTGTCCCAGCTTCCGAGTCCTCCGTGGGTTCCACCCATGACCTGGGAGGAACACCACGGGAGCTAGCAAAGAGTTGGGCAGCCAAAAAAAAAAAAAAGAAAAAAGAAAAGAAAACGTTTAACCGAGAAAGATAAGAACTTACACGTGCCATACGCGTGTGTCGAGTGGGTTTGGGAGAGGTAGGAGTCAGCGGGCTGGAGACTGTGAAGTCCAGGGGCGTAGCGGGCCATTAGCATTATCGACGTATCGAGGACGTATTCAGAGGGACGGGCACTTGTTTATTGTTTGTTTGTTTGTTTGTTACCACACACACACACACACACACACACACACACACATCAAAACTGAGAAGGAATGCGTCGACAGCAAACGACTTTCATCTCCGATGGTTTTCCAACCGCCTAAAACCGACATTTTACATACGGTTGCAGATGATAGCTCTTCAGTTGACGTGCGACCCGCTTTGTCACAACCAGCACACAGTCATGCACTCCTAGGGCGAGTGAGACAGTTCTACGGTCAGGTCAGGTCAGAAGTTTGACTGATAGTGGGCGAGTATTTCACCTTGACTGATAAGGCAGTCCAAGGTTTCCCCATTCATGTCAGTGTAAGAGCTTCCCGGCCAGATAATGTTGGCCGGCGATTTTATAATAAACAAAAAGTCCGATTAAAAGCAGCGTAAAACGACTCGAAACATAACCTTGACTAGATGTTTTCACATAATGTTTGGTATATCCAGAAAATGTATAGACAAACGTTTTGCGGTGTTAACACTTGTTCTGCATGTAAGGGATGCAGTCACTGCTAACTCCTGCAACAGTGGATCTCAAGAACGCTAGCCCACCCACTTCAGTATATAATGTGAAAACTGACACCACTGATACAAGACGCGTGGACCTGCCGGAGACAGAATTCGTTAACCAGTCCGAGAAGATTGACATGATTCTATGATGGCGAGTCTATGATGGCAAAAATATGGTTCTGGCTGCTAAATATAGTACACAGTTTTTGTCCCTTTTTAAAATTTGTGTGCAGAAAAAAAAATGGCAATCTGGGACTTATTGTTGGCTTTGTAAATAAGTTTCATGCTAGGTAACAGTAAAATTAGGGGAAAATGAGCCTGTCTTGTGGACTATTTGTATTCATGCGCGCTGGCACAAGAGCTAGCAGACGATCGAGGAATGAGCGGGTATGTGCTCGCTGCTAACTGAACATCGCAACCCCCCCCCCCCCCCCGGAATATTGGAATTTGTTGAAATTTACACTACACATGAGTATTTAGCCGCTGGATTTTTTGTGATTTTCATGTTTGGTGAATTTTAAAGCATTTCTAGGGTGTCATACACGACGTTATGTTAACAGGAATATATAGCGTTTTCTTGAAATTAATTTGCTTTAGTGTCCTGTAGCCTGTATGGGACTAACATCCGGTCAGAATACAATGTCACGGCCCTTATGGCCGGCACTGAAACCGAAACGTCGTCGAGTCATGTGTCAGAAAGGAGGATGGGTGATGTTTGGGTGGACGCATGCACAGGCCTTAAACTGAGAAAAATTTATAAGAATCAGGGAAAATCCCATGTATAATGTCAACCCTTTGAAAGACAGCTTAGTCTTCCTTTTGTACCAATACTTTGACGGTGTAGTAGCCCAGAAATGTTGCTGAACCGCCGCAGCTTACCAGACAAAATTTTTTCACCCGTGATTAGAGTGATGATAAACTAGAAAAAACAGTTGTCAGCTGTGTCTTTCTTTTGCAGCTTGAATAATCCAGATAACACTGAGCCGGATGAAACTTGTTATGAGCATGTGACTCGTTGAGATAAGTGCATAACTTACATACACTGGCTATCTCAAATCGTCAGTGTCATTGCGAAACCTCGTTATCAATGCACTCACGAAGTTAGAGGGGGAAAAAAAAGAAGAAAAGACGAGATTGTGGACCATTCATCATTACTCAATCGGAAAGGCCAGGACTGATATCAGTCATTCACACAGTGCCGTGCGCACGGATACTGGTAGCTGAGATTCACATTCGCTGGTCTGCCTTGCACACTTTCTCTCCGATTGACCCATATGGCACACCTTGGGACAGGGGAGGAAATTTATGCAGACGTTTAACATTATTTTGTCTGTATTACCGTGTTCAGGTATTATATAGAGAACACAACTGTACGGGAGGACGCTCAGAGCCTACCAAGGGAGATAAACTCCGCATTCAACTTGAATGCTTTTTCTGACCGAGTAACATCCCATGCACCATGAAACTTATCCTGCCACTGGTGCCGGCCGCTACCTCTTGGATGGACAGATTGTCCGAGAACACTCCAGTTAGCTAGTGACACTACCCCCTCCCCCCTCTCTCTCCCACACATTAACTGACAAACATACGGATTAAGTAAGGTTAGTAAAGTAATACCAGAATCGGCTTTCTCCACCCCTCCTCCACTGACTCCCTGCTCCTCCGTCCCCAATGCATGGTTGAATGGTTGACTGATGATTCAAATAGGAGTGAGACGTAAATATTGAATTACAGCAGATACTGTGGAAATTCTTTCCCCATCAGGCTTTTCTGTCGCAACCACTCCCAGCAATCAAATGACTCACTCAGTTCGGGTTAAAAGCACGGCATAGTGATCCATATCATACTATCTCTCCATGGACTTCAAGCATCACTGCCTCTCAATACAGAGAACCATTTCGCGAGTCAACAACCGGCAGTTCCAAACAAGACACCCAGCGGCTGAGGGGAAATTAGAGATGATGTATAAAACATTGACGCCCGGTGGAAAACAAACGCTTGCAACAGTGCAGTGATTGGAAACAGAGAACGATATCACTGACAAACACACACAGACACAAGAGTTGGAATTGCAAAGTATATTGATCTGCATGAAACCACGCGATCCTTGCAAAAATAAAAAAGTTCCTAATTACATTTAGCAACAGTTGTAGGTCGTGAAACATCACGATAACGATCTGAGACACGCGTGCTACGGATTTTAAACTAACGCAACGATTACTCGGCTGGGTGGGTGGCACTTCTTGACTGGGTAAAACGATGGTGTCACGAGTCAGCATATAACGCTATCGATTTCCGAGGGGTGGGGATGGGGGTGGGTGGGTGGGTGGGGTGGGGGTGGGGGTGTTGGTGGGGGATGGATGTGTAGGTATGGGATGATATTGTGACAGGAAATCACAAGGTTGAACGGTTATGTATCCGCGACATTTTGTCCTTCTAATTCTGTTGGGAGATAGTTCAGTTTCATATAAACAGGAAAGAGCATAAAATTAAAAGTTGGCTTAAAACCCAAGAAAATTTCAGTTTATTTGATAGGAAAGTTCTTTGACAGCACGTGGACATAAATATCTTCATCAGTTTTGTGTGTGTGTGCGTGTGTGTGTGTGTGTGTGTGTGTGTGTGTGTGTGTGTGTGTGTGTGTGTGTGTGTGTGTGTGTGTGTGTGTGTGTGTGTGTGTGTGTGTGTGTGTGTGTGTGCGTGCGTGCATGCGTGCGTGCGTGCGGTTGCACTAAAACTTGCCTGCCATTTCGTTTTCTAGAACAACCAAAAGAAATACAAAATACAGCTTGAGCTATGAGAGAGAGAGAGAGAGAGAGAGACAGAGAGACAGAGAGAGACAGAGAGAGACAGAGACAGACAGACAGGCAGACAGACAGACAGACAAGCCAGGATTTATTAGCGGCTCATGGAAATACTTGAAAGAGCAGAAATGAGCATTTCATTGAAACTTTGAGAGACGCGAGTGAGTGTAACTACCATCGGTATTTTGCATAACTAAAACCTCAAGCTTTGCAGCACAATTCGATCAAACTGAATAAATGACAATGAATAAAGCCACTACGTCACATTTTAACACGATCCATATTTTTAAGTTCCAAATGGAACTTAAAAGTATGGATCGTATTAAAATGTAATTTGAGAATTGTGTTTTGTGATGCTGTCTGGGTGAAATTAGTCATGATGTCCCTCTCCTGTAATCGAAGGTAATTGATCCAACCATAGGAAAAAATCAACACATTAATATCTCTGTGGTGGCTGGACCCATATTTATATAACGATAGGATAGAACTGACGCTGAATAACGCTCCATGAAAATATACACTTCACCCCTACAAGCTACAGTGTGTGCGTGTCTCAGTGGAAAATGTCCAACGCGGCTAACACTGCGAGGTGAGGTTCGCCGTGCGCCATAGGGGATCCCATTCTAACTTCTATCAAGCTCAGCTAGTAAACATCATCGCACAGCTTAGGTACGCTGTCATTTTTCTTACATTAGCCTGACGTTTTCCTGTGCTCAGCCACCATGCACAAGATGTAGTCACCGAAAAGTGTGTTCGCTTGGATCCCTAACCCAGGATGTGACTTCCTCGATCACTCATGGGTTACCCGAACTAAGGTGAAATGTGGTTTTCATCGTAGTTGTTTGTCCTTGTTTTAGTCTTAATCTTGCTTCAACGTTGGATTATTTTGATATCATACACGCGAAATATGGACCAAGAGAAGCGCGGACCCGGTACAGGGATGAATATGGACTGCCTACCCGCCTCTAACCCCAGTCACGTGGCTAAGAGGTCGAGGTCGTACCATTGGCTTGGTTCCCGAGTTAACCCGCCTCTTCTCCCCCCCCCTTCCCTTTTTACCCCCCTCCCCCTCCCCTCCATCCCCCTCACGCCAGTGAATGAACAGAAACAAGTTAAAAGATGCCACGCCGAGGCGGTGGAAAAAGCCCCTGCCCAGACATTTTCCAGTTTACTATATGCAGCCGGTTTACTTGTTTATCTACACCGCCTAACAAACCGTCGATTCGACCGCCCCGGTGTGCGTAAACATTTCCTGTTTAGTGACGAAAGCTCGTTTGTACCACTAACTACAAATTGTGCCACTAAATACGCCTGTATACCCTGTTCGTATTTGTTGAAGTCAGCTAGATGGAATCAACCAAGTACATATCCTTGATCGTTGACTGATACAGGCGATGAAAGCATTGTCAGTCAAATCATTACATTTAACAATGTGTTTTGGCTGTTACATAACGTACGGCGTCAGATAGCATATAACTGCTAGACGGGTTTCGCATATTGTCAAACAGACCTGGCAATGTAGCCCTGGGGGGTAGGCAAAGAAACGGATAATGGCAGCAGACGCACTGACAAGGAAATGAATGAGGATCTCATCATGAGTTTCAGTGATACAGACACCCGCGTCGGTCATCAGCTCTTTCGCTCCTCTGTGTTGATTAACTTGCTCAATGCATTCCTGTGGGTGAATCAGTTCAGTTGTCCGTAAATGGAGCCTGCATGAGGAAAGCGATCAAAACACATTTGGAGGCAAATTGTCGCTAGATTACACTTGTTTTTATTTTCTTTAATCGAAAACCACGTGTGTTCAAGTGTAAAACAAAATGGGAGGATAGCTAAATCATACTGCGATTATTTAACATCAGACTGACATGAGGAAGATGGAAAGCAAAGCGTCCATGACAAAGAAGGGTGTAAAATGTCGGATAATCGGGGCTGACGCAACCCATGTCAAACATTTCCTGGTAGGAGTTGCTGTTCTTGATTTGCACCGGCAATTTCATTTGCAAACATCGTGCATGCGAGACATATTTGATTATAGTTCTGCCAGCGTCATATGATGGTCCCACAGGGGGAGACTGAGCGAGAGAGAGAGAGAGAGAGAGAGAGAGAGAGGTGGGTGCGTGGGAGTTTAACGTCCTTTTCGTTCGTTGCCACCACGTAGCGGGGCAACGAGAAAAAGGCCAATACTCACGACCCGAGCACTGGGAATCCAACGCTGAGAGAGAGAGAGAGAGAGAGAGAGAGAGAGAGAGAGAGAGAGAGAGAGAGAGAGAGAGAGAGAGAGAGAATAATATTTATGGTGAAAATACTGGCATAAATACCATTTTCAAACTTGCTGTTAGAGAGAGAGAGAGAGAGAGACGGACAGACGGACAGAGAGGAACTGACAATTACCAATGAATGAAGGAACTGTCTCCGCAGAACAATACTGTGACACAAACTGCGTTGCATTCTCTCTCTTTACTTAAAATGAACAAAGAAATCAGCAGCAAAACATTTATTTCGTTCGTATACGTCTGCAGGTTTTCGGGGAATTGAGTATATGGGGACACTGGGGTCAAGAAAAGTTCAGTCGGCTGGACGAGTCGAGACAGGAAGTCGTGTCCTGTGTCTTTGAAATTACCTTGTGTCAGACAAAGGACGTTAAATCTCTCCTCTTCTCTCTGTTGTAATGTCCGTCTCCAATCATTCTACGAGCGCCGAGGGACATTAAACACCACATCAGTTAATCGGTGGTAAAGAACATTTGGTGTTCTCGGCTGGGATGAAGATGTACACTTTCAATTGCAGCACTTTATAATTATTTGGTCCGCATGTAAGGAAAGAGACACAAAAATGTATCTGGTATCGCATTAGCCTTAGTGGTGTCTGTACATTTACCAAATCTTCACCTTGCCTTTTTGCCTTCAGAAAACTGACGAACTAAAGGCCGTTTAGGCTGACTATTTCCAGAGCAAAGGTATATTACTAAAAGAAAGGATGTCGTTGTACCATTGTGCCTTGGTTTTTGACACACCTCATTAACAACATTTGTTTAAATCGGGAATACTACTGGCACTAACGAGGAATGGTGTCATTGTAGTATGACTTCTCTTTGCTGCCTTGCTCTTAAGCCATCGAAGTGCACTATGCTGGGTTATAAATTCTGTATGCTTCCTGAATCCGTGAATGTCAGCATCCTCAGATCCTGTCAGCTGGAATGGCAATGTACAGGACTATGAGCTGATCCGTGTCGCTCAGCTGCAGCCACATCAAACGTTGCTTTTAGCATCCGGATTTGCGTTTGTTTTTTGTCAACGCTTCCGGTGCTTTCCGGGAGCCGAATCAAATACTGCCCTTGAATAAACAAAAGAGGCCATACAAAACTGGCGATGAACATCGCTGATGCGACGATACAATGGAGAAAATAATTGAATACATGACAGTCATGGTGAAGAGTCATAAACCGCCGGCCCGTCCTTTTTACAGCAGTGTGACGCTTTTGGCAGTATGACGATTGCTTACTGCTGGAAACGCTTCGTGAGTATTTTTAGTGTTCTGATGTCTTCTTGATCAGTCTGCCAGCTGGTTCGATCACACACACACACACACACACACACACACACACACACACACACACACACACATACACACACACACGCACACACATTTAGGATCATGAGATCTCATGTAACGGAAAACCCCCATTGTATGCAGGAATGAGGCATTTTTTCCCCGGCATCCATCGCAGCGCACGGCCGCAGCCGCGGAAACAAAAGATAACGATTCAACCACCATTCACTCCTGCCATCATTCAGGGTATGGTGTGCGTCACTTTCCACTGCAAACATGAGAGGTCGCTCCACACCACGATTCAACCGCTCGCTTCATCGCTTGATGAATAAACAACACGGGGCCATTGTGTCACATCAGAGCAAATGTCAGGGTGGCAAACGTTTGAAGTTGCAAAAATGGCCGACTTCGGCACGTATTTTGAGCATTGTGCAGGCCCGATCGCGGATGAGGCATCTGGGACGAAGAATCTAGGGCATCACAAAATGATGGTTTTCCCTGTAGAAATAAGGGCGAGAGATACAGTCGGATACCGCTACCTGATTTATTTTCTGGCTGACATGGGATTCGAAAGTTTGATAGCACTCACGTCCGGTGACGGACGGAGACCAAGCAACCAGAACAGGAGTGGGATAGATTGGAGACTGCGAGATAGAGGTGGAGGGTTGATGCCCTGAATGGAACGAGCTGGTAATGGAGGTCAGTGGTGCTGACCTGCATGTGGCCAAATTGACACTGTCAGGCAGACAAACAGACAGACAGGCACTCTCACACACATATTGAAATACAAACTTGCTTCCCAAGTCAATCGGTGAGCAGGGGTGGCCGAATGGTAGAGTTGGACTTCTAATACTCGGCTCGTGAGTTCGTATCCCGGCTGGGACCAAATATTTGTGCTGGCCTTTTCATCGTTGCCCCGTCTTTGATATCACCCGTATGTGGTGGAAAAGGACATTAAACCCCCAAACACCCACTCACCCTCCCAAGTTAATCCAAGAGCTGAACAGGAGCTCGGAAGGTCGTGGTTTCAGGCCCCAAGGGGGATTAAAGGCCCTAAGATTAAGATTCAAAGGTCGTTCTGAGTTATTTTGGCGGTGTCTAGCATCACACCACTAAGACACATACACAAATACATACACAGACAGGCTTGCGTTCGGCTCATTGAAGCCAAAACGCAGTAGCCGATGACAGTGTCGTATACGACCTTGTAGCACAGAACGGCTGAGCTTTCCTCGTTCACGCGGCCATTAGACGTCAGTGGGTTGCATTCGGAGCTATACTAATCTCTAAAATAGACTATTTCTAGCGCACAGGTGCATTCATAAGCGCAAATTTTCCAAACTATAAGACTCCGTATTAAAACTTAGTAATGGTAGCAACAGCGCGTTCAACAAACCAATTCATACCGACTGCAACCTCCCTCAGCGTTTCAAATGACCTTCGTGATGGACAAAAGACGTTAATTATCATAACAATCCATCCAGACAACGACTAATAAATCAACATGCGTCGACTTGCCCCCTTCCAAACGGAGCGCACGCTACCATATCCACGCGCACGGCAGCCCAGCCCTCGGAAACCCCAAACCCGACATCGCAAAACCTCGGCAGCATATGTCATATCATCATGCTACAGTCAATATAAAAGTGGGGAGCTCAAAGGACACACGTAAAACAAGTTAGCGTTGCGTGTTGCCAGAGTATCCAGACAGAAGTCGACTCCACCTGAGGCTGTTGGGCAACATAAAAACCAATGCATGTCATCCATCAGACGAGACTTCATTGACTGAATTGGTCGCCTCGCTGTCTCATGATTCCTGAGCCTGGCCGCTCTTATGGCCGCATTTACCAATTTCCGAACGCACGGTAGTTCTGCCCGCCTGACTTGCACGGTGACTCAGGTATTTAGAAAGTGATAAGAAAGACAAAACAAAACAAACAAAAACCAAACAACAACCAAAATAAAACAACAAAAAACAACGACGACGACGACGACGACGACGACGACAACAACAACAACAACAAACAGGCGGTCGTTGGTCTAGTGGTTAAGAGACTTGTCACCAATGCGAGAGGTCAGGGAGTTCGAGTCCCACTCGGGGCAAAGAATTTTTCCTTCTCGTATGTGGCACCGTTCATTCGGGCCGATCGTCGGGGGTTCTCTCCGGGTACTCCGGCTTCCTCCCCCTCTGCTTTGGAAATGTTCAGCCCACCAAATCTGAAAAATAAATGCAAATCTAAATTCCGAAATGTAAATAGCTGAGCTGACCCTTCGCACCACGTGATTGTAATGTGTTTATGTCCAGTGTGTGAGAGAATGCGTGTGATTCACGTGAACGTGCGTGTTGGGTTCAGTTCGCGGCGCTTTGAGCCGATTCATGAAATTGGGTAAAGCGCCTATGCAATACTCATTAATATTATTAAAAAGACACTGTTGCCTGCCAAAAATATCGGCCACTTCGGGATGGGTAGAATCGGATCGCAAACTAAGTCAGACTGTGAAAATACAATATGTATGTCTCAGAATTATACCAAGACGCTTCAGTTTTACACGGTTCAGAAAAATTTCAATTCTTAGCAAAAGTTGCTTCCTATATATTATGTTACACCTGTCACTTACCCATTCGTACAAAAGACATTGGATGGATGCTTCTTTACTGTCACTTCTAGCACCGCACATTACTGCTGCATCGAGTACCACCCGGAAGTATGTAATCAGTGCACACGAATCGTGTTCTCTCATAAGAAAGAGTACCCCTGGCACTCGTTTCCTGGTAGCTGCGTGGGCGAATCCGATCCGTGCCATGTATGTAGGGGCCAGCCGGAACGACGTGAACACGCTTGTCCTGTGCTCATGGTGCCAGTATCTAAAGCTTTGAATGGGTGGTGTGTGTGTGTGTGTGTGTGTGTGTGTGTGTGTGTGTGTGTGTGTGTGTGTGTGTGTGTGTGTGTGTGTGATCGTGCGGATGGTTGCGCCACGTTACGACTTCTATCCCGGCCTTAATTCGGATAGCCGAATGGTAGAACGCTGGACACCCAGTGCTGGGATCGTGAGTTCCATTCCTGGCTGGGTCCAAATATTTGTGCTGGTCTTTTCTCGTTGGCCCGTCTTTGATATCTCCCATACGTGATGGAAAAGGGCATTAGACGCCCCCCAAAACGTACCCACACGATCATGATGTGCTGTGAGACATCAACTCGCTCTCAACAACCCCGTCGCCCACTCCCCCCCCCCCCCCCCCCCCAACTATGGCGGCGTGAAACCGACAGCTATCATTCGTTTACCGAGACTTCAATGACGAAGTCTCTCCATGCATCCATTGTCCGCCGAATGAGTCGTCTTTGCTTACTGAAAAAAATCCTTCCCATAAGACCTCTTCAGTTGTGTTTTTCTCATTTGTTTTACTTGTTCAAAATAATGCTTTGGTCTCAAAGGAACAGGAGAGCTGAAGTAGACTGGCAATCGTTTCGGCATCTCTATTTTCGCTCGCCATGTAGAGAGGCTTACTCATTCGGAGAAGGAGTTGTTGAGTGTCATCGCTTACTATACTCGACGTAATTATGCGAACGATTAGTATAGTCTGCTGAGCATGCAGGGAATACGAAAAGACAGGCATAGATAGAGCATAGTTTTCAAATCAGGTCTGCTTACCAACAGTATACTTCACCGTTTAACCAACAAACAACTCCGGTGACGGTTAAATTGATACGAGCTGAACAGTCAACGAACGAGGTAAATGAACTCTCGCGAGGAATGCTCTGCAACGAGAGCTCACTGCCGGAATAACAGCGGTGGGATACCGTTAAACTTCCATCGCTAGTGCTGACATTTCCGTTTATGACACGTCACGTGCTTTTATGTCGCTGTCTTACATTCAGGCTAATGCTGGCCAAATAAAATCTAACCGTAAACCAATCGTAGCGTGATATGTGCGCGTCGATAAACACTGAGAACCGCTATTTTGATATGTAATAAAAATCATAGAAAAACAGTTTACAAAGTAAAAAAATTGATACGACTGTATTATTCAAACACAGCATACCGAGGTCGTTTTCCGTTTGTTTCGTTCACACACACACACACACACACACACACACACACACACACACACACACACACACACACACACACACACACACACACACACACACACACACAAGAAAAAACAAGGGAAAAGTATTGTTTAATGCAGGCCAATGTTCACTGGAGATCGTTACATACAGACCCAGTTCAGACGACTTAAACAAAATGCCTTTGAAAATGCAACAGATTAGTACAGAGAGATATTTAAAAGATCGCATGCTTGCGGAAGATAGTTGTCCTCAGAACAAACCGATGCTACCTACATGAATTTGTTTCTTGGTTGTGGTTAAGCTTTTGATGCTGAACTTCTGCTGAGTCTGTTTACGTGTACCTTTAGTCGTCTGATGTCGCGGGGAGCCGGGGTGGTCGAATGGTAGAGCGTTGGACTTCTAATGCTCGGGTCGTGAGTTCGATCCCGGCTGGGGTCAAATATTTGTGCTGGCTTTTTCATCGTTGCCCCGTCTTTGATATCACCCTTTGTGGTGGAAAAGGACGTTAAACCCCCAAACACCCACCCACCCACCCTCGTCTGATGTCGCTGCACCTGCCAAACTGGATGTTAGAGTGGGTGCAGATAGTGTGTGTGTGTGCGTGTGTGTGTGTGTGTGTGTGTGTGTGTGTGTTTTAAGCGCAGCGAGTCCTTGGCACTTGGAGAGCAGCGCTCTATAAAAAAAAACCTACGTATTATTATTATTATTAAGTTCGAATGAGCGTGCGAATCCCGATGCCGTTGAAAGGTCTTGACACTGTACAGGCTCTTGTCGGGCATACTCTTTTTATTATTATTATTTTTTATTTTGTCGCTTGCACCCCGGAGTGAAAGGCAGGGCATTCTCTATGGAGGGCATTCCTTTTAGAACAGACTTAGAGTTTGCAGAATAGCCAGGACAGGGCAGCTCCATAGCTGGATTAATTAGTCCTTTGTATGCCGAGGCTGAAAACTCAACCCCGGTTAATATGGCTGCACCGCCGCTCGATACACTAAAATAGCTTAGGAGCCATGCACGTGTTTTGCAATCCAAATGGTTGGGTGGGGTGGGTGTTTGGGAGTTTAACTAACGTCCTTTTCCACCACGTAAGCTGGGTGATGTCAAAGACGGGGCAACGAGAAAAAGGCCAGCATATCAATCAAAATGGGATTCTAGGTTCAAAATAGAAGTGCAGTCTTGTAAACATCAATGTGTGGGTGCTAGGTGTGAAATTGCAAGGGAAGATCTACAGTCCTGAAGAAAAAATGCAGAATGGGGGTGGGGGAAGGGGGGGTGGGGGGTGGGGGGTGAGGCTGCCGGTCATCGCTCCGACTGCTAGGTAAAGGGTCAGGTCGAGGTAACCCGTTTAGGGAACGCCTTCTACAGTTTATTCTGAACAGACACTCAAACGTCAAGTACACGTCGTACACGTCAAGTGTGGTTACATTTCCTGGGACGATTTTCTTCCCTTTTCGTACATCAGCATTTAAACCATTCCTGTCTAGGAAAATAATACATGTAGTGACTTTGCTGCCAGCGTAAATCACACCCACAAACACCCACACCTCAGCCATACACCAGCGTTTGCTGAATCAACACAAGACGAGGATCCGATGAATTTCTAGTGTACACAGTTAAAGGGATGATGTCTTCGGCCGGGGGATCAAAGCAGCTTGCAGGAAACCGTTCTCAGAGATTCCAGCGCACGTGCTCAGCGCGCGTCGCCTGTGTGCCGAGGGAAATCACATGATCGGTGTGAAGCTTGGAAGCGTGACGGGCTCGGAGCGCCCCGCATTTCTGAAGCTCCATCAATACACAGGGATCCATCTTGCCATCATTACGAGCCCCGACTCTGCTGCGATTAAATGTCTTAGGGAGCAACGGAGGTCGTGTCATCAATGACCACCCACTTCTGAGAGAGAGAGAGAGAGAGAGAGAGATTCTGCCCTCGCACATGCCGCCTCGAAACTGCATCTAACTCAAAACTGATTGGACGACACGCTGTGGTTTACAAACGCAGACCTCGTAAAACATATAACACGGAAACAAACGACCAGTCAGTGGTCTCGTAAAGCATTACTGGTCTGGCATCGAGCTTTGTCCGGATATAAAAGGATCAAAAGAATTACCCAAGAGTACTTCAAGATTCTGGTTTTCCGAATCCATTGATGCTGACTCTGCCAGCACGCAGCGTTATGATCAGTCCTGCTCTTTTAGAATTTCTTTTGGCGTGCTTGCGCGGCTTACTCTGTCCGCTTCTCCAACTCCCCCCCCCCCCCCCACTTCCTCCCAACACACACTCACTTTTGTGGAAGGTGTGGGTGGGGTGGGACCTACCATCGTGGTGATGTCCCCGGAGGCCGACGAGTAACACGAGTCACCATTGCTACATCATGACCAACTGCATATAGCTCCTCAATTATTTATCAGTTCATCCTCCCACGAACTGCATCGCCCTGATATTAGATCCTACGTCCCCTAGAGTGCCTTTCATGTCGATATACGACGAGAGCAGAGAATACCCTGAAGGGAAAAGGCGTCCGACAATGGCAATCTACTGTTTTAGAACTGCAGCTGGTTTGAAAATTGTTGACTGAGAATTTCTATTGGTTTCTCATTCGGCCATGCTTGCAAAGCTTACGATCAGAGATGAGAAATGACGTATTGTGTATGGTTAGCGGTTACTTCATATCACTACCATATATAAATGAATTTATGCGGGGTATGGCGACGTTACTTTATTAGATGAGGGTTACGTAAATCATGTGTTAGGGGAAATGAGCATGTGTTAGGGGAAATGTACAACGTAATCTCTGTGTGTTGTGTGTGTGTGTGTGTGTGTGTGTGTGTGTGTGTGTGTGTGAGAGAGAGACAGTACTACTACCACTACATGTATACAACTGCTACTACGCCCACCTCCAAAGAGATCTTCACACTCACTCACTCACTCACACTAGTGTTTCTGAACACCCACGTGACTCGTTCTGTCACGCTTTCTTGCCCTAGAGTATCACCTTGCGAAGCTTGCCGTTTCTGCTCAGTCCTGATAGATTCATTGAGTCGTCGTGACTAATAGGCTAGCGTATCTTTTGTCTTGCTGCATCGTCCTATGCTATGGTGGGGTACAGAGAGGAGTGAGGGGTGTGTGTGTGTGGGGGGGGGGGGGGGGGGGGCAGAAATCGTGTCTTTTCCATCGTGTGTCACTTCACTTCGGCTCGGTTCACATGCCCTCGTGCAAGTCTTGATGTTTTCCTGGCCTTCAACAAACGGAAGTGAGCGTGTGTGTGTATGTAAACGTGTGTGTGTGTGTGTGTGTGTGTGTGTGTGTGTGTGTGTGTGTTGGGGGTGTGGCGTGGGGGGGGGGGGGTGTGGTGGTTGCAGAAATCGTGTCTTTTCCCTCGTGTGTCACTTCACTTCGGCTCGGTTCACAAACCTTGATATTTTCCTGGCCTTCAAAAAGTGGAAGTGAACGTTTGTCTCCATGTTTCGGTCAGAAGTGGGTTGTGGTTGTGGGGGATGGGGGAGGGGGGGATGGGGGCGGGGGGGGGGGGGGGGTAAGGGTTAGGGCCAGGCCTTCGAAAGAAAACAAAATCTATATGAAATTACAGCAGCCGCAGTCGGAAATCCCTCCGGGTGCACTGTCCTGCGGGAGGATCGTGGAAGGCAATTGAAATTGTGGACTTCGTGAACGTCTAGAACACTGATGCAGTGGATACATAGCCGCGTCTGTCCAGTGTAACGTTTCTTGGCAAAAGATGGTAAGCAAAAGACACCTCCCTGAACACGTTCTGTCACCTCTTTCACACTGTCGCGCACGAGAACTGTCATGTCGCGGCTGTGTCACTGCCGTCGCCAGGAACGTAGAGCTCACAGACTGAATTTGCATAACGGAGCAGAACGGGCGAGGCATGGGTCCACGGGGAGGCAGTTGGTAGCTCGGATGAACAGTCTGCGTGGCTCTAGATCAAAACAAGATATTATCATTTTGCATTCTCTCGAGGCAAGGCGTGCTGCTGTGTCGTAAATTTACCCGGGATGTTCGCAGGCAACCCGGGGCGGTTCGGATTGTCAGCCATTTTGGTTTTGCATTCCGTCTGTTCAGCGTGTTCGGTTTCGGTCACAGATCACGTGACACTGATGTGAGGGAGTGGGTCCTAGTGCAGAGAACAGTTTATAGGTGATGTACGAAATACTTATTGCGAAACACCGTCGTTTCACACGGAGCCGTGCGCTCCTCATCTTCATGCCCATCATGATCATGATCATCGTTAACTGTCGTCGTAGTCGTCGTCGTCATCATCATCATCATCGTAGAATAGAACAGTGCTTCTCGTCGATAAAATTGCTTATTGCAGAGCATTCGTAACATCCTACCGGTTGTTCGGTTGATGTGTTGTCTGAAATCTGTCGGTGTCCTTGGTGTTCTTAGCAGATAACTTGACATCATTTATTTATTTATTTATTTAATTTTTTTTTGGGAGGGGGGGGGGGGGGTGTTGCTCATGTTAATAATGGCAGCATCCTTTCTGAAATCGTAGACACAGAGAAAATGAAATATATTTATTACCAACAAATCTAAATATAGATTAGCGATTGCAAAGGAGCCGCAGCTTCGTAGTGTGACGTGTCGATTTACTGAGTGTGTGCTGAGACATTCGTCGGGCACGGTTTTGCTGCCTGTGTACCATGGCAGTATGTGTTTAATAACATGGTAGTGTATTTACATATTATTTCGTAATGCGAGGTATCTGTACTGTCTTTTCTATCATGTTGTATTACGTTTGTTAACATCTGCCTACCTGTTTGTCTGTCTGTCTGTCTTTCTCCTCCCCCCACCCCCTACCCCGGCCAGCACACACACACACACACACACACACACACACACACACACACACACACACACACACACACACGCACGTACGCTTCAGATTTTGCCAGTCATCTGACATTCCCACGGTGGTCTGGCGTAAAATCAGAATCAGAATCCCGAAAAATCGTAGACTTCTCCTAGATGACACAAAATTCCACCAGCTTCTTTTTTCCCCTGCAGTCTCCTTAGAGCCTAATGGTGCATTGCTGACTTGATAATTAAGGCATGGACGAAATTTCCGTGGTGTCTCGATCATGGGCGACTCAAACACCTCTCCTGCATGCTTGGACATTTTTTTTTTTTTTGTAACCTGCCTTTCAGTCCAACTCTATGTATTCGTTCTACTAAACATTTCTGGGCGTTTCATATAACTGAAGAGTGATTGGCGAACACCTGTTTATAAGCAGTGTGATATATATATATGAAACGAATGGATGATATTTGTGATAGGATCTCACAAAACGGGGACAAAGGGTGATTTGGGGATTATGGAGTTATTGGCATCACTAAAAAGTGCAGAACATACCGGCCCCCGTAGTGTAGTGGTTAGCACTTCGGGCCATGGACCGGGAGACCAGGGTTCGAGTCCCAGCCGAGGCAAGCGGGATTTTTTCCTACCTAGGTCGGCTCCTACCCAGAGCGGGTGTGCTATGGGCCCAATGGGGAGGCTGTTGCCACACAGCCGAGATTCACCCACTTCACGGGTGCGACTTTGGGGGTGCTTCCCTTGATATGACACGTCTTATGATGTGGATGATTACACGGCCGGCACCGCAGGTGCCGTAGTTCCCGGGCCTGGTTAATGCCGGGATATTTATGACAGGAAGCGTGGAATGCGGCCCTGTCCCGCAGGGAATCATGCTAAAATAGCGTGGTTGTATTATACGCTCGTTTTTAACATGTTTATAAGCCACATTCAGACTTGAAACTTTCACAGAAGTTTTATTAGTTGTTTAAGGACCCGAAGATGAAAAAACAAAAATTCAAAGTCGCTGAATTTGACCTGCCACCTTTTATTCAGTTTTCTCAAAAGTGGCTGGACGACTTTGTCCCCCTGTTGTGAGAGCCTGTCACATTAATTTTGTTCGGAACCCTTTCGAAAAGGTTGACTACAGGCACACGCACCGCCGCGCCATCCTAATCAATAATATTTCCCCACTAGACTATATCCTGCACAGCAGTGGAGCCGGGGTGCCCGAATGGTAGAGCGTTGGACTTCCAATGCTCGGGTCGTGAGTTCGAATCCCGGCTGGGGCCAAATATTTGTGCTGGCCTTTTTTCTGGTTGACCCATCTTTGATATCACCCTTACGTGGTGGAAAAGGACGTTAAACCCCCAAACACCCACCCACCCACCCTTCTGCCTAGCGCGTACACCTTACTCTATACAGTGGATATTTTCGTTCCTATCTAGTACATGTATATTTCATTATTTGTAATATGCCCTCAAAAAGCCAAGCGGCATATCCTCAGTAAAGATATGAATAACGCCTTACGAAGCTCATGGATTATTACGAATGATACACAGAAGGTCCGTATCCGAGAATGCAAGGCATTTTATTTCATGTCACTGCGCGCGCATCCCCCCCCCACACACACACTCTCTCTCTCTCTCTCTCTCAAGAGATGGCAAAGCACAAACTAAGAAACTAGTTATGATTTATTTTCGTTAAAGACCCAATCCAGACTTGACGTGTAACAGTATGTATATGTTTCGTATGATGTATCACACAACAAAATGACCAGTCTGTGTAAGTGGTACTTAGGTTGATCGCGGTAAACAGAACTTTCACAGCTTGTATAGCGGAAGAAGTGTTAAACAGAAACCTACACGGCAGGAATAGTCTGCCGAGAGAAAATTGACAGGCAGATCAGCAGCTTTTAGATTTGAGGTGTTGCGACATGTCTGTTCTTTCCAGTTCTAAAAAAAAAGAAAAAAAAGAAGAAGACTGAAGTGGTAGTACACTTGCCTACGATCTTAATAGGAGAGCCGTTGTTGGTTTCAATTTTTTTTTCGTTCTAGGCTCAACAGTGTAATTCCCGAAACAGGGCTACAGTCCTCAGTTATGGACAAGAAGCACTATTCTATTCTACGTTTGAATTATCACAGTTTTACGGTTGGAATGATATCTTACAAAATGCACATACTATTCCTTGGAAATTAGAGGTGCATTTTCCCGTTGACATGAGTCTGTTGATGACCCATACAGGGTACTGTATATGCGAAGGTGGGGTGATTGGTCTGCTGTTTTTCAAGTGAATCTAACAGGGAGCAGTCTAAATACGGACATGTTGAAAGTCGTCAACAAAACTCTTCACGCCCTGTCGATATGAAAAATATCACCTACTTGCATCACTATAAAGAAAGGTATGCAGTTATATATAGACCTCTCTCCGGTGGCTTGTGACAAGACTGTTTTTGCAATTTTTCCATAAACTCAGAGCATATAGAAAAAAAATCTGCGAAGAGAAACAAAGGTCAAGTTGCGGTCAATCACATATATTACAATAAACAGTAGTGATTTGTGAGTTGATTGTTTGTGGTACGTACATTTTTGATCCACGAAATATTCTTGCTGAGTCGTTAGATACTAAAACCGTATTTGACAGAAAGTGTTTTTAAAAATAATCAGGTTTATTCATTAACGTCGACGGGCTGGTCATTAATACAAGGAAATAGACAAGTAAAGTATGCTGATAATCAGACAGGGCAGCTCAGCCTTGGAATGGTGAATGGGAATGAAGTATTGGAATGATGATCTTTGGCCACATGCTGGGGAAACAACGAAAACACAAACCCCCAAAACAAGGAATAAAAGCTGTAAAAAGTGAAAGAGGCAAATGAACCAGCATGTGTACATCTCATATTTCCCACCTGCCAACATTTTAACATAAACTTAAAAAAAAAAATACAACTGAAAGTTTTTTTTTCATGTGGACTGGAAACAGCATCAGAAAGCATATCAAAACTGTTGGGAAACCGATGGAACTTCGTAAATTTATTGTGTGTGTGTGTGTGTGTGTGTGTGTGTGTGTGTGTGTGTGTGTGTGTGTGTGTGTGTGTGTGTGTGTGTGTGTGTGTGTTCTTTCACTTCAAAGAGAGAGAGAGAGAGAGAGAGAGAGAGAGAGAGAGAGAGAGAGAGAGAGAGAGAGAGAGAGAAGCACATGAATGCATGGAATACGTCTCTTAATTAACGAAAAATGTCCCCCCTTCCCCCTACTTCTAAAACAAATCAACAAACAAAAACGCAAACAAAACTAGAAAGAACAACCGAACAATTAAACTATAAGGAAAAATGAACGCTACCGCGCACACAGTTATGATGTCGCTCCTGTTTAACAACAGATTCTCGTGGTCATAGCGGGTCCTTCACGAGTGTCTGTGACACATAAGGTATGTAGAATTCGGTAGGGGCATTTATCAGTCAATTTCTTAATACTCAGTGTTTTTGTTTTTGTTGACACCAATGGAAACCGCTGGTAAGCATGCACGACAAAGATTCACATCACTAGTGTAAACGACTTGCATGAACTACGGCCAAAGACGATGAATATATCTATGGGCATGAGAAAAATGAAGGCCGGTGAAGAGTTCCATGAAAACGATGGGGGTCCTGTATTTTTCTTTTCCTCTGCTAGCTGTACCTATGGGCTTAAAGTCTGGCGATAGTGTGACGGTATTTGCTTCAGTATCTGTGACCATCGAGAACGCCAAGTGTTTGTGGTTTCAGAAGTTTCAGGAGCAGTGGCTCGGCCCGTAAACGAGAGCGACCGCCATACGGAGGGCAGTGAGGGCGCAAACAGCACGAGCAGGTCGTTGGACAGAGTACGCAGCTCCTAACAGAGCACACATTGCGAATAAACGCGGCAAAATACAACAGGAAAACGACAAAGGGGCATGAGAGACAAGGGAATACTTTAGGCTCTGGAGTCTTAGTAAAATCACAGCATCGAGGCTGATTCAGTACAGATACTAAAGCTAGCCGCAATTTGTGAGTTGGAGCCACAGTTTTTTCCTTTTCTCGGTTATACTTCTCAGTGTGCTAACGTTCGAATGTACGGTTTCTGATGTGGACCTGACGATGCAGTGTCCATACGTATCAGCCGGTTACTGGATGTTAGTGTGGTCGCAGGTTAGAATTGCCCGGCCTTGTCAAGCAAGCGTGAATATGATTTTTTTTGTTTCTTCATTCGAAACTTGGATTCAGCTTTTGTTCTAGCCTCGGCTTTCTCACTGAGTCAAGATTACGTGATTAATCCTTCATGGCGATAAATTATGAAAAATGCGGCGCTTCGTCTGTCGACTGAACTGTGTCGAGTGACGACCATTCTCCGTTATTCGCATTATTATCTTTATGAGTTGATCCTTAACAATAACGAGAGGAAGAGCAAATCCATGTCAGTATAAGGAACACAGACCCCCCCCCCCCCCCCCCCCGAAAAAACCCACATAAACTAAAACAAGCAGGGGGAAAACCCAGAAAAAACCCCAAACATACAGGTAAAAACAAAAACAACCAAAACCAACACAAACAAATATAAAAACCTGCTTTGCCACTAACTGTAATCGATGACTTTACATATCGTATGGTAAATTGACCCAGATTCTCCGGTTACAGGTAGAACACAACCTCAGGAGAAACGGAGCATCGCTAAAAGCAAGAAACGCAGAAACAGAGTGAGAAAAAAGGAAAACGGATGAAGTGAAGAGGTACAGTACTTTAGTATTGCTATAAGATGACGCTAACGACATGCAATGGTATGCACGTACGATGACAAAATAACGTAACTAAGGGTAGATTCTGCGTTTCAAAGCCGGCCTATATCGTGGTGATGTAATATGAACCAACATTAATGACACATGAAACGTTCTGTTGCAGCCGTAGACTCCCAGAAAGCGATCCCTTCCTCTCATGTAGAAGAGTTACCAGTGTAAACACGTGATCACTGTCGTAAAATGCCCGGACATCGCGCATGCATGTCCCCAAGGAGCTGTTTGCGACTCCACCAATCAGCGGCCGCAGTGTTGCGCGTGCCACGCGTCGCGCATGCGCCTTACACCTGGAAGCCACTCTCGTAGAGCTTCTCGAGCAGAAACTTGACTTCCGGCCACTTCCGTTCGGGCATGCCCATGGCCAGCAGAGGTCGCTCGTCCCCGTCGATCATACCCTGGAACGCTTTGCGGAGATTGGCTACATTCTCGTCAGTCAGTCCCAGCGTACGTTGTAGCTCGTCCACACCGGTAGCAACTGCAACGAAGAGTAAGACACACGTGGTATTCAGTCACGTTCAATAGAGTAGAATAAAATAGAATGGACTAGAAAACTCTAACACACTCGAATTCGAGACATGGAAAACACTGCAGTATTTTAATTTAAAAGCTTATCTCGCTGAATGAATAATAAGCACAGAAAAGTAAAGAAACACAAAGAAACATACAACCCGCTGGAAGATCATGAACATGAAACACTAAGCGCGCGCGCGCACACACACACACACACACACACACACACACACACACACACACACACACACACACACACACACACACACAGAGAGAGAGAGAGAGAGAGAGAGAGAGAGAGAGAGAGAGAGATAGAGAGAGAGAGAGAGAGAGAGAGATTTCTAACAAAACGTTAAACGAAACAGCTGCATAATTAGTACACATAAACTCCAACACTTTACAAGGCCCAAGAAAATGTCATGCACCTCAAACCGTACTGTTTCCACAAGCCCCACTATGACCCAAGTCTTCTCCGGCGGAAGACAGAAGACGATTTATCATGTACAAATATCTCTCAGCATACACGCATGACCTTTTGTTTGGGTGAACATACAGCGAAAGTAAAGTAATTACTATCATCAAATGATCGACAGAGGACCAGGAAAAAAAAAGAAAAGAAAAGAGAAAGAAGCATCAAGGCATTGTTCGTGAGGACCAGGAGAGGGAAAGAAAGAAAATTCTACTTTTTATGCCCCTAGAGGAGAAACAAATGAAACCAACCAACCAACCAACCAACCAACCAACCAACCAACCAACCAACAACAACAACAACAACAACAACAACAACAACAACAACAACAACAACAACAACAACAACAACAACCGCTTTTGTCGAGAATCAGAAATTTGTGTGTGGAATTATTTTGCTACAAGTTTGTTCATGATGATTATTTTCACTGAAAGAGACCCCTTGTGTCCTGAGGAAGGCGAAAGCCGAAACGTTGACCCGTGCCGTCCTTTGTGAAAGTTAAGTGGTTTCTGTCCCTTTTATGTCGCTTTTATTTTATTATAACCTATAGTTTATCGTTGCAGGTCTGCCCTCTTGCGGTAGTACCTGTTTCTAATCAATATGTGCGGCATGCAACTGTGATCTTTGCGCTGTGTGTGTGTGTGTGTGTGTGTGTGTGTGTGTGTGTGTGTGTGTGTGTGTGTGTGTGTGTGTGTGTGTGTGTGTGTATGTGCGCGCGCGCGCAGAATTGTATTGTATTGTATTGTATTGTATTGTATCGTCGCTGTGTCTGGGCGGACATGAAATTTCCCCATGAGGGATTAATAAAGTAATCTTATCTTATTATCAGAATAACAGGACAAAACAGTGACATACAATGATGGTACTTCCCAACGGTACTTCAAGCAGCACACTCCGCCGCACGCTGCTTGTTAAAGCCTCTATATTCATAACGCCGCACGCTGCATGTTAAAGCCTCTATATTCATAACGCCACTGACACGGAAAACAGCTGCTTTCGAAGCTCTAAAAGGCTGTTTATCTTATAGAGGGATGTTTCATTTTGCAATTACGACCGTTTTCACGACTTTGTGGCTTCTAATTTTTAGAGATATTCGACTTTCTTTGAGCCTACGGTCCATTTTTGAAGAGACTGGGGCTCGAAAAAAGCTGATGAAAATAGCAGCCTATCAGAGCCGTCTAGCTGGTCCTCAGTCCGCCACCAAATAATGTCGTCGGCTCAGTACGCGGTGCACTTCTAGAACAACTTGTCACCACAGTGATCTCAGATGTTACACTGTGACCCAAGTGACTGATTCTGATGTACAGATTCAGCGCATTTATTGAAAAGTTATCCACACACTGTGGTATGTCTGCCATTCCTATTGAGACTTTAAAGTAGGAGTCAGGAAGAGTTCTGGGGGTGGGGTGGGGGTGGGGTTGGGGGCGGGGGGTGACGCTGGTGAATTCAGGGGCGTGTGGGTCAGCTGACATGTGAAGACGCATTCGTGCGCAATATATCAGTAGTGATATTTATTTAGTTGACAACGTCAGTTCGCATTTCGGCCAGAGACCGTGATTTATTGGACGCGCGTGCTGCTGATCTATGCATTTTGCGAGACAGACACACAGGACAGACACGCAGACAGACAGATAATGCAGAGAGAGAGAGAGAGAGAGAGAGAGAGAGAGAGAGAGAGAGAGAGAGAGAGCACTCGGTTCACTAACATGAATGTAAACGAAACGTCAATCAATCTACTAATTTTACGCCGAAAGTCAGGACCAGTGTTCTCACCTGTGAGCTCGTGTGCAATCATTTCCGGGTCAGCGCCGTTGAAAAGTTTAGGGATCATCCAATGCTCTTTCTGCAGGAATTCGTATATCGCTTCCATGTGTGGCCGTGATGCTGAAAACAGATGAGGACAACTGTACATTTGATTGATGTTATGGAAACACGATAATGGTGTTTTTTTTTTAAAACCATGCCTCGCCGAAACCTTTTAACTGTCAGCGTCAATTGATCCCAATAATACGGGGAGTGCGATCAGCGATTTACAGCTCGGACATGAAATTGTCATCAAAGTTTGTCTCGATACACGAATAAATATCATAACAGCGCAAGAGAGTTCTTTTCGACGAAATTTGGTTCACACGAACCAGAAATAGGCAAGAGAGAACAACTCCCGAGAGTGGAACACAGAAAATTACTTAGGCGACGTTTCGCGCCAGAAGAGTATGGAACTCAATTTTCCCCCAAATCGAAATTCTGTACGGTGTCTGCGACCGCAAGTGCTGGTTGACGATTTCGGCCGTTTTCAATTCCCCGATGAAGCTTGTCATCTTGAAATGATCAAGTCCGAAATGTCAAATAATATCCCTGATCCCCTTTTCCTTCAAACCTCCTGCCTCTACCGTCTATACATGGGTCTTATCCAGTTTGAGTGATTACACTGTAGTCTGATACTGGAGGAAGACATCCCGTGTGGATACCCTATACACTATGCCACAGATACAGTCTTCACAGAAAGTTAAGGACCAGTCAACATAATGGGTGACAGTTTCAATAAATCAGAAAAAATAAACGAATAAGATTTTCCCCGTAAAATTCGGTAGCAAGGTTAAGGGGTAATTAGTGAACATGGCGACCACTGTGTGGATGGCACGTGCGCATCACACAGCATGCTTGGCGCGTTTGAAAATCTGCAATTTCGGCAAAACTAGACCGAGTTTTCAGTGTTCAGTGAGCGATACATGGGGCTTTCTGCACGGCAAAAATGAGATGCAGGTCAAAGAATGCATCCCTGGTTATGAACTGTGCTCATTTGTTTGCCTGCATAAGCCGCCGTTTCAGCGATGTTCAGCACTACACCAGCATGCCACCACGACAAAAGTTGAACGATATTTGCAAGTGGTCCTTAACTTTTTGTGAAGGCTGTATTTGCGTAAAATCAGATTTACAGGTTAGTGTCCCGTTTTCATGTTTCGGTGTAATTTGAACTTCGCCCACTCAGTCCAACTTTCAAACATGTCAACCCAGAAGGCGACAGTTCCCGAGTCAGAACGAGGGTACTCACTGATTAGTTTTGAATTGATCGGGGAATTTTTAGGGCCTTCAGTAGAACCGAATAAAGACTTGCGATAACGAAAATCGATCACCTTTTTGTCGGTATTAAAAAGACAACGTGCAAAGGAAACAAAACCAAACAAACTGAAGCCAGATGAACTCAGTTCCACAGGACACATTTCGTATGTGATCAATGGACCCATCAGAGGCTTTTTTTTTTTGCTTCTGTTTAATTCATTAGCAATCGCGAGTGAAACGGGAAAGAAGTTTGGCCCTGAACGTGACAGGCAGGTAACCCAATAAGCTTGCTTCAGCTGCTAGTCAAATCAGTTAGTCTGGACAACCCCTTTCTTGACAATCAGCAAAACGCCAACTCGGAAAAAGTTGATGTTTCTTTGAATGTTTCTTACGGGGGAGGCAATGTTCTGAAGGCACGTTATATTGAAAGTAAAACAGATTATTACATCTGTCCCAGCCATGACTAATCCACACGAAATTAAGTTTTTGATACATGTAGCCTCGAAGTTTTGAAATTCATTCCAACATTAACCAGTACCCCACTGGATATACTGCACTACGTAGCGTGTTTTCATTATACTTTTTACTGCCACTGTATGTGAATACTCGAGGGGTTAGATCAAGAAATGCCGAGAGTTAATTTTAAGCACGCAGTCGCAGGGTACTAACAAACGTAACTGACTACGAGCTAGCACCAAAAAGTTATTGACCGATGACTTTCCAGGCGTGCGTCATGACCGGACAGCATTAACAGTAACATACTGCACAAGTTCTTCGTCAGAGGTTTTGCATTTTTGTTTCTGCTAAATGAAATTTAACAATGCACTTCTCTCGACACTGCGTATATCTAGCCGCGTGATCAACATAAAAATTGTTGTCGAAAGGATGGCGCTTTGCTATTGGCCATTTGCAGTACAGTTGTCAATGATAACTCACCTCCGAAACAGACAGCTGGGTCCTCGTCAAAGCCTCCTTCACAGTCCCATTTGCCGTCACAAACGTCATTCAGGCGGATACAGGTCGGCGAGTCTCGACACAAAAACGGTTTAGACGGTTCGCATGGATTACCTGCAACACATGGCAAAAAGACGGTCTCCTTAAGAACACGCCAATCAGCTTTAAATCCGGCTGTGTATCTCATGGGAACACACACACGCACACCACACCCCACACCCACCCACCCACCCACGCACCCACACACCACACCCCACACACACACACACACACACACACACACACACACACACACACACACAGAACATGAAACAAAGAAACAAACCAGCAAACGATGTTAAAACTAGAAAGCATTGTAAATAATGAGTGAAGGCATTAACGAAATGTATTTGTCATCTTCCTTTTCAAATTTAACGCTATTTTCGCTAGAGCGCTGTATCATCTGTAACAGGCGATTCAGTTTAGCTTGTCAACAGATGCACCTGGAAAATCTGAACAATCACTTTTATGTCACTTGGTAGGTGTCAACGTCTGCCGGCGTGGAATCTCACCACACGAGATCTGTCCCTGAAATATTAAACGGTCTCGATGGCGCTGCAGCAATAAAAAGAAAAGCAAGTACAAGCTGCTCAAGAAATTGCGCACAGATTGACTTCTCATTTACTCAGTGGAAGGGCACGCCCGCTGGAAGTGGAAAGAGCAAAGATCACGCGATCGCCCATCGGAAACAAATGAAGAGGAACCACACATGGCAGGCAGATTAAACCGTCGCTCGGCGTAAATACAAAACGAAATCAATGAAACGAAGGAAAAACACACCCATTCCCATACAGCTACAGCAAGTCTGTAAACACGGGCTGCTCCTCCGCAATGAAAAGTCTCAGGCGATAAATGGCTGCTGTGTTACGGAATGCCATGAATACCCGGATACTGTTTGCCGGCGCTACGTTTTGGCTGCTTTATTGCACGCGTGCAAACAGGGTGCAGGAAATATCCCGGCTTTGATCAGAAACCCCAGATCCAACGCCTTTCGCGCGCTCCATTAAAAGGAACAGGACCAAGACCCCCAGCGATCGGCAATGGTGCACGGCGACGTTTTTATCTTAGACATGTCACCGATATTCGTTTCATCCCGAGAGTTGCCTTTCCACAGAAACCCTGCAAACTTCCGGTCTACGTCACAGCCTCGGTCTGGGGCCTTTGACAGAAACAAATGGCAGCCAGACGTGCCTTGGGTGTCTCGGGTCACAGGGACTAACCCTAAGTCCGACCGCTTCGTCAAGCGAGATTTTATGCGAATTTTTCTTCTCTTCTCCTTTTAGAATTACGGAAGCCTACTGAAGCGGCCTCCAAGGTGAATCTATCTGGAGATGGAACTGCGGTTCCCCAGGGTGTGCAGAGGATGTCCCTGATGTTCTGACATAACACCTCGGGCCGACATAACTCTCACCCAAATCCCGGGGTAATCTCGCACCTTGGGACTCGCACCAGTCAGCGATCAATGTTTACGAGTGCTATGGCCCAAGGAGTGCATAGCGAGCGTTACGGGCTCCGTTAATGCAGGAAGCGCCGGAAAGGGATCTTGCATCAAGTATACTGCAAACTTGGACAGCGCTGACGGACAGCTATTACATCCGCTCCAGGAGAAGGTCATAAAATGCCGCCGTCTGGATCAAACTCATAAAGTATTCTCGCTGCATTTTTTTTTCTCAAAAGGGCAGATAGATGGAGGGTGGCATGAGGGGGCTACAATTATGCTTAGGGTGGAGGGGAGTGGGTTGGTCGATGGAAACTCTTTTATGGATGACGTCATGAAAACATGCAGCGTGACTTTTTTGTGTGAAATCCGAATGTCAGTATAGAACGAACAAAACAAAAACACTGGGATGTCACAACTGAAAACCAAAACAAATTGATCACGTGAATGGCACCAGAATACTGACCTTAATGTCCATTTCGGAATCCAGAAATCACGACGGAAAATTATATTCCTTGTTTACTACACAAGGGATTTTGCGGATCAGACTGAATCTGAAACTCATATAGCGCAGTCTCCCAAGTATTATTATGCGCTTACCAGGGAAAAGAATGTACATCCACCAAACAATTAGATCGTTGTGGACGAGCTTATTGTATTGTAGATCCACAACATCCGAGAGGTGCGGGTTAGTGGGTGGGTGTTTGGGGGTTTTAACGTCCTTTTCCTCCGCGCACGGGTGATATCAAAGACGGGGCAACGATGAAAAAGCCAGCACAAGTATTTGGCCCCAGCCGGATACGAACTCACGACCCGAGCATTAGAAATCAACGCTCTACCATTCGGCCACCACGGCTCCCCCTCCGAGAGGCGCAAGTTCGGCATAACTCACAGGGTTAATGTATAGCTTTTATTTTGATTTTTTTTTTTTACAGTAAACCATATGACGATTAATTTTCGAATGGAGAAGCTCGGGTCGGAGCTCAGTGCTCGGGTCGTGAATTAGAATTCCGGCTGGGGCCAAATATTTTGTGCAGGCCTTTTTTTTTCTCGTTGCCCCGTCTCTCTGTCTCTGTCTCTCTGTCTCTGTCTCTGTCTGTCTGTCTGTCTGTCTGTCTGTCTCTCTCTCTCTGTGTCCCGCTGCCCTGGTGGAGCGCTGGCAATGTTCGAGTCATGGGTCGATACCTCACCTGGGGTCTGTGTTTCTGCTGTTTTCCTACTTGTCGTCCCATCTTTGACATCACCTTTACGTGGTGGAAAATGCATGGCGCCCTGAAGCAGTCTACCAATGTCTCTCTTCGAAAGTTTACCTTCATTTGATTTACACCTCTGTCATGTTTGTTTTTGGTAAGATATATACCGTAACACTGCATCAAGAACTTCTCGTCTGCTATGACGACCTTTTAAAAGACTCTACAGAAGCAGATTCGATCAGCTCCAGCCACACCGCTGAACTCATCGGCGGAAGATGAGGCAATCTGCTATGACTTGGTCGCTTCGCCCCATCAGACACCCAAACACTCCAAGCCTCCATCTTAGCGGGTCGTGGAGAAAAAGTGTGACGTGTTTTACTGCCCCATTTTCTCTCTCGATGATTGGTTCCCGATATATCCCTGTCCTTCGAGACCCTCGAAAATTCATCACAGCTAGCAGATCACAGCGTAGTGTATGCTACTTTACCCTTCACGCACAGTCCCCCTGGCATACGTGAACGCTATGGGTGGTAAAAATGGTTGCACGTTCAGCACGTCCGCAAGTTCTGCACCTTCCATTCACAAAAAGATCGCCTTTGTGAGAAGAAACCTCAGTCACTCCTTGAAGTCAAGTCAAGTCAAAATATTTTATTAATCCCCGTAGGGCAGTTCATGCGGGCGAGCGTAAGACACATAAAAGAAGTTAAGATCACTAAATTCATATTATTGTACTCTCTCTCTCACACACACACACACACACACACACACACACACACACACACACACACACACACACACACACACACACACACACACACACACACACACACACATCCCGCACTTGGTGACTAACCGGAGAATTATGGGCATGAGGCAACTGATGAAACGGAACACAGACAAGTATCACAATGCATCACAGAAGCGGAAACAGCAGCTTATTAAAATACATCACAGTAATTATGGCATTCAGTGCTTCTCACTGAGAAGGGATATTGCAGTTGGAATAAAAAGAACTTTCGACGGTTAGATTTACAGAAGGGACTCTGAATCTTCGACCAGAAGGCAAACGTTCAAACTCTCTATAAGAAGTAATAAGATCCAGTATCAAGGCATCTGGATCATATTTCGCTTCCCCGCTTGAAGTTACACAGGCGTAAGGACACAAAATTGCGAATATTGTGGTCTCGAATTGGACACGCCAAGAGATTCTGATTAAAACTTTTGTTAATATTACCGTGAAACTCTACCGTGCTTGCATTCGGATGTGATAAGCTATTGCAGCTGTGGTTCAGCGAAGGTCAAAACAGTGCTGCAAATAGCAAACAATTACGAAAATGAAACTGAGCTACAAAAGAACTCGAACTAACGCCTAATTATTTCCTCGTCCAATCTCCATGGATCACTTTAGCTGATTACGGAGATAAATATTTAATGAGTATTAGGAGTGTTAAGCTTGGGACAATGGGAAGAATTTGCAACTGAACGTCAAGCTTGACCATAAAAGTTAGTTAACAGCGCGTGCATACACGGATAGTACCCAAGTCTTCTTTTGTAATTACTTCTGATGCACAAGTATTATAGCGAGAATTGACTATTGCGTACAGTGCATGCATAATCATTCATATATGAACCCATGTGCCGGGATGTGGGTATATATTTATTGTAATTTTTGTATATTGATGTGTGCATGCATCGTTTTTCCTTGTATACGTTGTATGTGCATCAGTATGTATTTACGTACGTTTGTAATTACGTTGAGCGTACGCACGCGTATGAATGTACGTATTTGTACGCTTGAATGCGCGTGTACATGATGTGTGTGTGTGTGTGTGTGTGTGTGTGTGTGTGTGTGTGTGTGTGTGTGTGTGTGTGTGTGTGTGTGGTGTGTATGTATGTGTGTGCACCAGATAGAGCTGTGTGCTTGTAGGAGTGTAGTCGCAGTCATTATGTATGTGCAATCTTCGATAGGTTTCGATTTTGTTTCGGTTTTTAGTCTATGTGTTTTTACTTTTGTTTTTCTATGCCAGAGGGTGGGAAATGACTTGACTTGAATGTAACACAGTTGTTGTCGAGTGGTGTGCTGCTGGAATCTCCCGACCGGCGCCAACTATTTGTGCTTCTCGTGACCCTTACGTGGTGGAAAAGGACGTTAAACCCCCCAAACACCCTCCAACGCACCCGCTCCTGGAGTCAACTTTCAGTTATTGGCAACTAGAGTCAACTGAGTCGACCGTAGTTCAAGTCAAACGCATCCATACCCCCCCCCCCACACACACAAACAAACACACATACACACCTCCCCACCCCGGAAGTTAAAAAAAAAAGATTTATTTTACTCTAAATTTAGCCATTTGCACTATACGAACAAGACGGTTTATCGACTGTATGTAGGCAATACTCGTATTTTAGCAAGAGCTGCAACTGCAAACATGACCTCCAACATCGACTGCCGATAGATTACCGAGCACTGGGCGGGAAAGGATTGGCTTTATGCAGTGACGCTTCACTTAGCTTTCTCTATGAACTCGCAATACATGTTTTTCCGGTGACAACTGGTGTCTTTAATTTTTGTTGTTGCATTTACGACGTCGCACGTTCACAATGTTGATTAAGCTTCCAATTTCGGTGTTTGTCCGCCGCGCGCACAGAGGCAGAAAGAAGTGAAATATTGCGTACCCAAACCTGTGTGTGTGTGTGTGTGTGTGTGTGTGTGTGTGTGTGTGTGTGTGTGTGTGTGTGTGTGTGTGTGTGTGTGTGTGTGTGTGAGAGAGAGCCGTTTTTAGCTGGGGTCACACTGCATTGTACTGACGTCCAGATGAAAACGCAGAAGTGCGCGATAGTTTCACTGTTTACAATGTTGGCGGAATACAAACCAACGCGTTTATATAGCCCCCGAAAAAATGCCCAGTAAAGGGGACTGTGTCACTGGCAGATTGCCAACAGCTCGTGGACTATTACGTCAAACGATTCCTGTATCAAGCGCTACGTTTGCCGCGCTACACGCTGCGGCATACGATGATTGGAATCTCTCACTCTCTCTCTGTCATATGAAATTATATTGTCAATAATGTAAGCGATGCATGATTTACGTAGCAGCGTAAATGATTGCAAGGACGAAGAATATGGTGATGCTATCAAACGCATGCGCTCTACCTCAGGGACTTTCCTAGCTCCGCTGTGCGTGCTAATGCACTTATGTGTGACGTCACATTGGGACACGGCGTGTGGATCGTGTGTCCATAGTTGCGGCATATGTTTCGATTGCTTTATTATTATTATTTTATTATTATTATTATTATTATTATGTAAATGCGAGAGTTCATACACAGTGTGTAAAGTCCTTTGAAGTCTGGTTTGATTTTGTTTTTGTGCCAGCTTGCATTCAGCTTGGGAAGAGAATGCTGCGTTTGAAGTCATAACTGAGTTAGGCCTAGTGTTTACTCTTGCCCCTATTGAAATTCTGTATGAGACTGACGCGGAGACTTTGCTAAAATCCGATGTTTAAGGCCAGTAATCACACACACACACACACACACACACACACACAACACACACACACACACACACACACACACACACACACACCCTTGTTATGGTTATGGAAAATCGGGAACATCCACCTTTTTTGTCAAATGTTTCTTGCCGCTGTTCTCCAGGATACTGAACCCTGTTTCAGGTATATCTACCGAGGACATCTTTGCACGTTTGCTTAATTCATCAGTAGGGATTTCTGAATCATGAAGTATGCAAGTTGCAGGAGACTTCGCATCAAGTAAACCTTTAACCCTTTCCACGCTGACACTACCATCATATGTCTGACGCTAGCTGCCTGGAGCCCCCGCGGTGACACCAAGCCTCCTTTCTTTTGGCCATTCTTTTTAAATCGCAAGAAAAAACGTACACAACAGTAACCAACGAAAAGAGAAACCGTGTCTAAGGAAGACCAGTCCAAGAAAACCTGGTAACAGGTAGGAACGGTAGAGCCGAACGAAGATTTCGCACACTGCTGTTACCACTACAGTCGTAGGGCGGAAGTGGTGACGGCGCGGGCAGATTAATAATAATAATAATAATAAAATTCATTTATATAGCGCACTTCTCAGACACAGTGACTCATTTGCGCTAACACACGTCACTCATACACATTCATACTATACAGACCAACACGTCAATCAATACGTATTACACATCACACAATACAAAGACACATCAGTTGAAAGCCTGTTGAAATAAGTGGGTTTTCAGTGCAGATCTAAAAGCTGATAAAGATTGAGTTAATACGACTGAAAAACAAAACAAAACAAAAAACCACCACCACCACCACCACCACCAAAAACAAAAACAAAACACTCTCATCGATTATACATAAGTACTGTTCTTCAAACTGCTAGCGTGGACTGCAAAGCGTCAGCTTATGTCTTTCTCACTTATCCTGTCCCATAGGGGGCAGCACCATCATCGCTAGACGTGTCTCGTGAGTGACCGAGACCGACAAAACCCCAAGGGACGTTACTCGACAGCTCCCCAACACTTCCCTCCCCTCTACCTCAACACGACAAAGTGACGAAGGCACGAGAGAATATAGAGGTGATGTTGACGTACGACTGACGTGATAAATTATTCACGTACACCAGCTATGACCTGAGGCCAGCAGGCTTCGCGCCGTTCCGTCTCTCCTTCGTGTAAACTACCAATTTTCCAGGCTCTGATGCCCCACATCCAGCAGGCATGCATGCAGAAAAACACCTGCATACGACTGACTGATTCTGATTACCTGCAGCAGGTGAAAACAGGACCGTGGGGAGGTCAGTTCTACTTGAAATAATAATAAAGCCAGAGCAGCTGCGTTTCAAGAAGTCGTAATCCAAATCGGCCGTATAACAATAAGGAAATACTGCATCAGAAGTGGCAAGTCAAAGTGTTTGGCCACATTTCTTTGCTTTTTATTTTAATTTTTTTTTTACGTTGGCCTACGCAAAGCTGATTGATGAAGTCTAACTGTACATGGTCATACTCAAACTTTGTACTGCTACGCAATCCTGAATTTCAAAATACGGCAATGACACGACACGAAATGATAGCCCCGTTGTAAGTCTAAGCCTGTTTCAGCTGGTCTGCACTGTGGCGGATTAAAATCCCAGTACTTGTAGAAACACAACTTATTAACTACAAAAAGAGTCACCTAGGATAAAGGTTTACACATAAACCAGCGCTTAGCAGCTGCAGCAGGCTTTCAATTTTTCACCGTCTATCCATGCAGCGCCCAGAGCGATTTGGATGAAGTGGGTGTATTTGCGTAACGCTAAACCTACTATACGTGCTTTTATTGGTATCCTTAATGTACACATTCAGCATATTTTTTCTTACTTGTACATTTGGGATCTTATCTGAGGCTGTAATACCACAGTCTGTCGTCCGGCAACTGTCGGTGTGTAACTTTGTGTTCAATAATTAATGTCTCCTTAATCTCGGGTGCGGCCCAAAGGGTTACAACACCCGAGATTCACAGTCTGGCCAGCCACAGGTTTCCCCTGGCTTAATCAAGCATTTCAAACATGCCCTGCAAAACAAGATTCCGTTGCATTTCCCCAGCAAGCAGTCTAGAGGATTCTTCCGAAATGCCGGCTGCGCAGTGAAAATACCAACACAGACTCAGCTTTTGCAAGATTCCGAGTAATCAGAGAACCAACACATGGCAGACTGCTGTGGTCCCTAATCCGACCAGCCAACATGCAGGGTGTATGAAAACCTCCAAGATCTCAAAGAGAAGTATGATGAAAGCCACGCTAATGGACCTGAAGGGCTCCCAGGCAGTACCTCCACTTCATGCAGCCCAACACAGTGCAAACAATCACCGTCCCTCGCAGATGGCAAATTCAGCCTGGGTGCACGTATCTAAAGGCCGATGTGATTGTCTGGGTAGTGTTTGCACACAGTCGGGTCTGGATGTCCACACTGCGTGAAGTGACATAAATGGAATAATTATTGTTCCACCGAAACCCTAGAAAGGGCATACTGGGGCGCAGACTTCGGTGGTGGAAATGGTATTTAGAGTGATCAAACGATGGAGCGTGCCGGAAGAATCCAAATCATCCTTCATTGATGACTGCCTCCGGGGGACGTAGACCCCAGAACCCAGTGAGAGAAAAGGATTGAATAATTTACACGTCGCTCTGTGGGTTTGATTTATAAAGACCTCGTGCAGTGTGTGCCCCAGTCCCGATTTTGGTAACCTGCCATAACTGCAACATTTCAGAAGAACACAGGTATGACTATGTGTAAATGACACAGGCGGCTATTGCGGAGGCGGAAGGAGCAGGGAGGGGGGGGGGAGAGGATAGATTGGGTGTTTTGAGCATTGTGAGGTCGTGAGTTCAAATGCTTAGCGTGTTAAAAATTCATACAGACGGTTCATCCTTCTCCCCTTATTGTGGGGAGCCGGAGTGGCCGAATGGTAGAGAGCTGGACTTCTGATGCTCGGGTCGTGAGTTCGTATCCTGGCTGGGGCCAAATATTTGTGCTGGCTTTCTTTGATATCACCCGTATGTGGTGGAAAAGGACGTTAAACCCCCAAACCCCACCCACCCACCCCCGTTATTGATATCACATTCGTGAAAACCCTTAAAACATCCAATCCACACAGGTTCGATCCTCACCCTCTCTCTGTTGGACATCTTTCCATGTGACGTTCGGCTCACTCTCATAACGGCATGTTTCAAAGCGACGCATATCGAATGGTGCAATCTGTCAGGTGGAACTGAATGTGCAAAGGGACGCTGGGATCCATTAAGATACCCGTGCATGTCATCTGAAACAACTCTATCTGCCATATGTACCCATTCTTTAGTCAGTGTCCCGGTGAGCGTTTCTCTATACGTAACTACACAAAATCTGATCAAATACCATGGGAATGCAGACTGAAGTGTCTCTGGCAGAGAGGAAGGCACATTTGACCGCTTTGTTTGGGAAACAAGCGAAAGAAAGGACTACATCAAGTCCTACTAGCTAGGTGTCAGCACGAAATGTACCGCACCCCAGGAATACCTATGCAGCTGAATAATTCAAAGCTGGCCTTTTCATTATCAAATCAGCAGTCATAGTGGAAACAAGAAACTGACAGGCGAATAACAACTAGGAAAAAAACAAGGAAAGAAAGAAAAAGAAATCAATGTAGGCACAAGGATTATTGAATCAACCAAAGCCGACCTTGAGTATCCCGTCACAATGGCAAATTCCCTAAACACTTTCCAGGTCTGAAATACGACCAGTCTTCACAGCAACAAAAAACTCCAAACCTGCAATTCTGTTGCTTACGGTGTTCAAGCACATTATTTTCTGACGGAACATTGGGCGACGGTTGCCCCTGATTGTCGCCCCTAGGGGACGCCCCTGGTCGCCGCCTCGTTCGCAATTAGATGTCTCTTGAGATGTAGCTATGGCCGAAACGATCATCCCCAACCAGCGTCGGTGCCAGAGGAACAAATTAGGTTTGTTACTGATATAGAGCAGGAGGTGGCAGAATGAAATGGAATCACTGGATGCAAGTTACAGTCATGATACATACGCGAGTGTGTACCGAAGTATTTCCTTCTTTTTCCTGTCACTGTTGTGCCACTGTGCAGTCATAAAATTTAACTTAGGATGTTAAACATGAAATGGACATGCCAGTAGCACTGGAATACGGTCATGTGCAGGACACAGACCACTGGTATTGTTATGCTTCGAGATCAATCTTCATAAACCTTGTGAAAAGATGACGCACACCATACCAGTAAACCACAACATTATCGCTGACTCTTCCATCAAATGTGTCTACCCAGATTTAATCGGTATGTACACATACCTATCCATCTGTCGTCGATGTGTGTGTGTGTGTGTGTGTGTGTGTGTGTTGTGTGTGTGTGTGTTTGTGTGTGTGTGTGTGTGTGTGTGTGTGTGTGAGAGAGAGAGAGAGAGAGAGAGAGAGAGAGAGAGAGAGAGAGAGAGAGAGAGTTCAATAATATTTATTTTTCAAAAGCAAAAGTTTTGGCACAAATACCATATTCCAGTTTGCCGTTAGAGAGAGAGAGAGAGAGAGAGAGAGAGAGAGATGGGGGGGGGGGGGGGGGGCAAATAAAGAAGACTTCAGATGAAAGAAAAAGGAAAGGAGAGAAAAACTGTTTTTGCGAATTCTTGCGACACTTTTACCCAGAAGCAATGGCAGATTGAGTATCAGGCAGTGTTCCAATGCAGTGAATAAGTAAAACCCTTCTTAATTGAATTCCGCCATTTTTTCCCTGTACTGGTGAGGGGAATATTTTTGGGGAGGCGTAGGTGTGCAGGGATATCACACTCAAGGGGTTTCTGGAAGATGCTCATTGTTTCGGTGACGGAAATAAGAATGTGGCGTGTGAATGCTGAGGGAGAGAGGTCAACCGTCCCAAACAGGCCTGTGAATTCCGAAAACCGATTCAGTGTTCGTAAAAATGACAGGATTAGTATTATGACAATATTAAACTAAAACCAGGAACTGAAACAAACAGCAATAGTATAGAACAATGCGCTAGAAGAAAAAACAAACAACAAACCGAAACAAACACAACAACAACAACAACAACAAGAAAACAATCTTAATCTTCAAATATGTTTTTCTACAACTGCCAAGTTGTCAAACATACTGTGTTTCTTTGATGCTAATTAAGCATTGCTGGCAAATCTCAACAAAGTAGCACAGAAATGAAAAGATTCTTTAA
Source organism: Batillaria attramentaria (assembly GCA_018292915.2). Lineage (NCBI taxonomy): Eukaryota > Metazoa > Mollusca > Gastropoda > Batillariidae > Batillaria > Batillaria attramentaria. The sequence goes on from JACVVK020000201.1 coordinate 38,143, forward strand.
GGCTTCTGAACAAAAAACCGAACTAAACCGTACGTTTACCAGTACCAGAGAACTGAATGTTTTACGGATATTAGACGTTGAAAATTACTGAGAGACACACACGAAGGGCCATCCGAAGGAATGCCTCGTGTGTGCGAGTTTAGATCGTAAAACATCCTGCGCTTGGAAACTACTGCTTGATCGAAGACACTTTTCACAGGAATTGTTTCATTAGGATGGGTACATTCTATTCTGTTCGATAATCAAACATAAGATTTTATTATTGTGTCATATTTAGAACACACACACACGCACGCGCGCACACACACACACACACACACACACACACACACACACACACACACACACACACACACACACACACACACACACACACACACACGCACGTTTTAAAACTCTCTTTGTGAGAACTCAGTTTAATAAATAATTCGCATTTTTTGGGGTAACGCTTCTAAAATGCCGCATTTGTTTCTTGTCGAGATTTGATGACGTAGTTCGCCCAAAAACATTTTTTCCCGAGAAATGTGAGCTGCATGGTCTTTAACACTTTGGCTTAATGTAGGCAATGAACCGAAAAGCGTATGACGTTCGTGTATAAAGTTTCATTGCAGACAATAGAAAATCAATCGTGGCACGGATGGCGTGTGAGAATAAGATCACAAACGGCAATTAGAAAAACGGCGCGTAGACGCTATTGCCGCGATATAATGGACGCTAGGAGGACGGTGTTTAATGCTGCATTTGTATTGAGACAGTATCTAATTCCACATGAAACAGCATCTCAGTTTTCTTATTTTCTTTGGCAACCGGAGGGTTTTAGAAGTAACACAGACACAGACACAAACACACACACGCAGAGCACGCACGCACACGCACAGACACACACAGACACAGACACACACACAAACGCACGCGCACGCACGCACAGACACGCACAGACACACACAGACACAGACACACACACAAACGCACACACGCGCGCGCACACACACACACACGCGCACACGCGCGCGCGCACGCGCGCGCACACGCTTCTCTTCATAGTTTTCAGCAGCATATCAATTGTCCTATAACTTTAGTAATGTGTTACATTGAAAGTGCGATCATGTGTAAATCTAAGCGGAAGCCGGGATAGCCGAATGCCGGGTAGAACTTTCAATGCTCGGGTCGTGAATTTGAATCCTGAAATATTTGTACTGGCCCTTTTCTCGTTGCCCCGTCCTTGACATCACCCATACGTGGTAGAAACGGACGTTAAACTCCCAAACACCCCCCACCCCCTTCGTAAATCTAAGCGCACAGAGCTTCTGATCGTTGATTTGCAACATGGATAAACTGCACGTCAGTACGAGCATAAAATTTAACGTGACCACGAAAAATCGCAATTTAAAGAAAACATTAGTCGACGCAAGTCTTGACGCGTAAGCTGTGTGCAGCAGCACTTTGCTCCGTTTTTTTTTTTTTTTTTTTTTTGCATTTGCATTAAGTGATTTGTTTCCGTTGCACTGCACCGGATCCTCCACTTGAGCCTCTCTGTGGGGGAATGCATATCTCGACTACGCAATTGCATCCTGCACCCTGAACAAAGCATTAGGAGCTTTTACGCTAAACCAGGCTGATGACAAAAAACAAAAAACAAAAAACAAACAAAAACAAAAACCAACAACAACAACAACAAAAAACAAAAACAAAACAAAACAACCTTCCTCGTTTGAGATCGTAAAACAGCACATAGCCTTACAGAAAGACCATAAACACTGACTAGCAATAATTATAATATATCCTCAAATAAAAAATATGGCAGCATGTTGAGGAATGGTTGATGACTTGACAATGTATATTTTGTTAACGTTTTCCA
>JACVVK020000201.1:45000-97500 GCA_018292915.2 Batillaria attramentaria
ATTAACAGATACTGCCAGCAAAGATATCTATAGATGAATTCTCATGCAAATTTTAGGACTGAGAAAGGAAACGCGACTCAGAAAGTTCTTGAACAGGATCGTGAGTTTCAATAAGACTGTAGTGAGAAACCAGGCTAGCTTAACTTTCAAACATTAAGTTTTGTTGCTGCAAAGGCTTTGCTTTAAATGAACCTTTAGAAGAAGCCATGACGCAAATGATCTGCATGTGTTTAGATCCGCATGAATGTCTTGCAGAATGCAAAATACAATAAAACATGCAAGAACAAAACGAAACACAACAGGCCCCTCCCCAACCCCCCGCCACACACACATACAAAAAGACCCTCCAAGAAAACAAACAAACAAACAAACAAACAAACAAACAACACCACACACACACACACACACACACACACACACACACACACACACACACACACACACACAAAACAACAACAACAAAACAAAAAGAAAAACGAAACAAAACAAAACAAAGAAAACAAAAATTAATCAGCACACAACAACAACCAACCAAACCAAACCAAAACATCTTAAGGAACAAAAAAAGCATAAAGAATCCAACAACCCTAAGGAAAACAAACAAATTAAAAAAAAAAGACAAAACAAACAAAACAAAAACAAACAACAAAAAACTCCAACAAAAGAAACAAGGTACAAGCAAACATCACACCAAAAACCATAGTAACAAATATCCAGCAACAAAAAACGTTGACACTTTTATTTAGCATGTAACTGCAGGTGTATCAAGACTGAAGGATGTTGCGCTTCCTTCATTCTGAATGACGATGATTAGGTACCTGTATTTTGCGTCATGCACTACACATGCAAAGGTTTTTTCAGTAACCAGAGAACAACGTGAGCTCAGTGTCTACATGGAACGTGAGATGGGCTAGTCCTTGAGGGCATCGCCCTAATCCATTGAAAGTGCGATCATGTGTGAAATGAAGAAACTGGTGGCTGTAATGTGCCCTGGGCGGATGGAGTATTACAACGCTGCGCACAATAACCCTGAAACCGATAGAATTGTGACGTCAAACGTCTTGGGGTTGCTGCCCGAGCCGGTCAAGCTCTTGGATCTGCCAAGTCCCTGTTATTGCAGAATATGGTATGTTTCGTAGTACTTGCGTTTCATATGAATCAACAGAGCGTATCTGTTTGCACATGCGCTGTGACTAATAATAATAATAATGAGTATTGTGTAGGCGCTTTACCCAATTTCATGAATTGGCCCAAAGCGCCGCGAACTGAACCCAACACGCGCGCTCACATGAATCACACACATTCTCTCACACACTGAACATGAACATATTACAATCACGAAGGGTAGCTCAGCTATTTAAATTTCGGAATTTTAGAATTGCATTTATTTGTCAAATTTGGTGGGCTGAACATTTCCAATGCAGAGGGGGAGGAAGCCGGAGCACCCGGAGACGGTGTAGACCCGAATGAACGGTGCCACGTACGAGAAGGAAACATTCTTTGACCCGAGTGGGACTCGAATCCTGACCTCTCGCATTGGTGACAAGTCTCTTAACCACTAGACCACCGATCGCCCTAACTGCAACCGGTGAAATTTAGTGAAATACTCCCTGGAAGTATGGAATGATTTAGTTTTACGCACTGGTACTGCCGTGAGCTATACAAAGACATTAAACCAATTTAACAGTAACTGGTACTTACAGAACATCCGTTTTGGAAAAGTTCGGTCTGACAATGCTTCGCGGCAAAAAGAATAAAATGCCATGCATTGTCCTTAGCCAGCCGTACATAAAGAGCAGAGATGAGACGTTTTGACGTCGACGGGTGGTGGGGTGGGAGTTTGGGGCCCGTCCTTTTTCACCACATACGGGTGATATCAAAGACGGGGCAACGATGAAAAAGCCAGCACTAATATTTAGCTCCAGCCGGGATACGAACTCACGACCCGAGCATTAGAAGTCCAACGCTCTACTATTCGGCCATCCCCTTTTGAGGTGGACGTCGTGGATGTGTTGTAAATGTGATTTCCGCGCAATGTGTCTAAAATTACAGATCCAGCTGCAGCATGCTCTGACTTTGTGCCGCCCTGTCTTTAATTTTCTGAAACGGGATGCACTGCGTCGTACTGTGACGACCGAGCGTTACTCCTCCCCTTTAACTATCCGTAACTCACAAAGAGTTATCACAATAGGATTTGGCACCCACGAAAGTGAGACAAACCCCCCTGCCCTTCCCCACCAACTTCCCGAGGATCACGCCTCTGTAACTCAAGCAGTGTACGTGAGAAGTGCGAACAAATCATCACCCAGTGAGACTGCATCGACTGTGCTGACTTTTAGGGACCCCTGCAAATCGATGGGGCTGTAGCGGGATAGGACTGGCTTAGTCGTCCACAGCACTGCACCGCTGTTCGTAAATTCTCTTTAAGCAAGCGCATCATTGAGACTTGATCTCCTTACAGGCGCTTCCGGCGGGGCGAGTGTAAACATGGGCACAGACTACGTAATCATTAGGAAAGTAAGGCGGTGTAGACAGACGATGGGTGCAGTTCTGAAGTGGGTTTTTTGTCAGTGGTGGAAGTACGCTTGGGGCACTTGATGGATGGAGTTTTAGCAGTTTATTTACAAATCATGCGCGCGAAAACTTTGTCGGTAGCTGCTTGAGTGAGATTTGAAACTGCAATGCTCCTATCAGCAGCCGGCGGGGGCCAAATATTTGTGCTGACCTTTTTCTTGTTGTCCCGTCTTTGATATCACCCATGCGTGGTGGAAAAACTCCTAAACTCCTAAAACACCCACCTACCCACCCACTCCTATCAGCAGTTACTGTAGAAGAAAACACACACACACACACACACACACACACACACACACACTTTTAAAGAGTAGAGAGAGAGAGAGAGAGAGAGAGAGAGAGAGAACGAACAATGCGGGTTATTAGAAAAGTACGGACTATTGACCATATTTATTCGCACAAAGTGCCAGCCCATTGAAGACTATTGAAAGCGCTCCCCGAGAGGAAATTGCAGGGCGGTGACACACCGCACCAGACCGGACCGACTACACCAGGACGTGCATTAGATGGAGAACAATGTTATCTACATGATTACCGTGGAGACCCGGAGGGTTGCCCGTGCTATGAAACGCGAGATGTGTCATGTATGCGTCACCATGGAAACCACGTGCTCTGACACTACGTTGGGGAATTTGTGAAGCGGCCATTTTTCTCGGTTGGACGAGTCCGGAAGATGCGGTCTTGTCCAGTATGCGTATTGTATGCAGAGAGCGAAAGTTTCACATTCGATTATGGCAGTGTTCCAATGCAGCAGAATTTTAATGCAAAGATTGCATCGACGTTTGGTTACATGTCTCTAAAGACCGTCTGTCTAGCTGTCTGGATTTTTTTTATGACCTTTGTCATGCAAGAAAACCGTGCACACGATGGGCTTGAACAGAGAGAGAGAGAGAGAGAGAGGGGGGGGGGGGGTCTAAGGGGAAGGGGAAACTACTCTGGAACAACACAATGCCAGAAGGGACGCCCTGTTAATTCACTGCTCTCGCACGAGGCACTCATCTGTATCACATACTGAAAAAGAAAGAACGGAAAACAAGACATGAACACATTCAAAAAGTTCGGGAAAAATCCTACAATGCAGCAAGCTCTTTCCTTTTCTCCAATTCACCGCGCGCCTCTCTCAAACTCAAAAAAACAAGATCGCTCCTAATGTTAAGCATGTCAGATGCAAGGGGTTTTCGTTTTTCTTTGGGATGTGCGGCCGTGTCATATGATTATCTGGCTGACGTGAAGTGTCCCTTGGGACATTGAAAAAGAAGCCTTGAGCCGACATCTCCTTATCAAAGGGCTCCGGCTATTCTACAATCGATGGACATTTAGTGGGTGAAAATTGTGAGGCAATGACGAGACACGGATGAATTTGGATTAATAAAGTGTGTGTGTGTGTGTGTGTGTGTGTGTGTGTGTGTGTGTGTGTGTGTAATGACGTGAATGATTGAATAGGTAAGTTAAGAATTCGTCTCTCGCATACATTTCCATATTTTTGGGTAAACGAGATGGTTTATGTAGACTAGCCACGCAGCTAAGAAACGACAACTAATGTAAAACAAAATAGACATACAAGGATAATTCTTCACAGAGACTCACTTCCAGATACTAAAAACAAACACAATTAGCGGAAAGTCGTTAAAAAAGTTTCATTCGGTGATAGGAGAAATTGCCTTTCAACAGGAGATTAACCCCAAACAGACACTGATACAGACCGACAGGAAAATTATGATTCTTATCCGCCTTCGCTGCCAAGATCCACCGGAACAATCTCCTCCACCCTGCCACGGCTGTTTCCGCAGAATTAAAGAACAGACCTTAATTCTGTCTCCCGTCTGGAGGTGTTCCGACGCTCTGAGTGTGTTTACTCGGACACAGGCCTGGATAGACTGCCCTCCCTCCTACCAAGTGTTGGACTGCTCCCAAGTTAATCGTCTGTGTCAACCGCCAAGGCTGTACATCCGGATTAGACAAAGCGTCTGTGCGACAGACTTGTAGGTTTTCATAACTTAATGGGTATTTCCGAAGAAGCTTCCATCGATGAGGTCAACACAACCTAGAAGTGCTGAGCTCTAACGGGGAGATCGTCTGTGTGGTTAGATTGGGTAGAGCCGTGGAAAGCTCTAAAAATGGATCTCTGACTCGACGCGTTTCTTGAGAACTGGCAAACACATTGTGGCATCTTGTTCGCGATAGACATGTTTTCAAACTTCATTCGCCTCAGTTACTTTTGGTTAACTTTCACTTGACATTTTAGTTCCTTGAATATGGCGTTGATTATCAATAACCATGAAGTAAATATATGTGCAGTGTTTCTTTGTGGCATGATTCCAACCCTGTAAGCGTGTTTGCTGTCGCGTTCATTGTTTCTTGGAATGTCGAAGGTCAGTTTCCCCTGCGACACATTAAAGTTTACTTATTTTAATTGTATAGTACTCTGATCTAATGAACACCTTGCCGGTCTTTCCGTTTTCATAAAAATTTTCACTGATGCGAAGATCCGAAATCTAGACTTTGGGCGCTGGAGGGGGTGGAATGAGGAGACAAAAACAAACTGAGAGGAGGTAAAACTGTAGAATCCCCCAAAGAAATTGTCTTCTAGTTTGAATGTCGCCTTTCTTGTGAATTCCCTCATTCCGAAAGCGCGAGCCTCTGTGTGTGTGTGTGTGTGTGTGTGTGTGTGTGTGTGTGTGTGTGTGTGTTCGATTTGTGTGTGTTTTCGATTTGTGTGTGTGTGTTCCTCACACAAACCTGTTATCGAGGACCTGTCGCCGTTTGGTTCCCTTGGTGAAAGTTGGCATTTGTCTTTTCACAAGTAACTAGTCAGCAGCAGCAGACCAGGAAGTGTAAGGGGTCTATAAAAAAATTCAACCCTACTGCAGTGCGCAGAACGTCTGTCCACTGGACATGACGTAAATTGCTCGGAATTCTAGACACAACACAAGTCAGAGTCTCTCAGGCGGGCTGCCCAGAAAGTCCGAAAGGTCACGAAGACGTAGAAACCATTGAAGTGAAATTGCTACGGCTGAAAAAAGAAGCACAGCTGTCCTGGACGAATCGGCAAGAAGCGAAAGGACGACTCTGCCATGTAGTAAGAATTGATTTGTTCTAGTTGTACTATGCAACTCGTGTATTGACATTCTATCGTTGGCCCTCGCAGTCTCGGATGGAAGAGGACTTACACTTCCTTGCGTGAAAGACAGTTTAGTACTCAGCAAGAAGCTAGGTTAGCAAATGTCATTCCTAGTCAGGCCGAGATACACTTTGTTCAATGCATCATATTCACATTCACGGTGTTCTACCCCCAAAGGCATCTCAAACCGAGACCATGTAGAATAAAAGGATGCATAAGAAAGAAGCGTCGCTAGATTTGATAACTATCATTCATCTGCAACGATCTAAAGACGCCATGGTAATTTATTTGACAGACAGGTAGTCTTGTATGTGCAGTTGGAGGATGTTTGAGTCTAATGCATTCTTATGCACTTCAGAAACAATTTTGTCAGCTAATTCCATATCAATGCATTCAAAGTGCTGCTGGGTATCGAGTGTGAATTAACCTTAATCCCGATCCCATTAGCCCGGGAAATGAGGTGATTATCTGCAAAGTCTTGCAAATGCACCCTGGAGAAAGACACGCTTTGTGCTTCCGTGAACGGACGTCAGTCAGAATCCGGGATAAATTATCCCAGAGAAGAGAAGATCAAATTCCGAATTTGTTTAATCATGCATGGTAAGAGTAGCCTGGCAAGATCTGCACATCAGGTTTACTGTAAGTGTGACGTTTTAATTACAGTGGGGCTTTGGCTTTCACAAACAGAACCGTGACATGGATCGATTATTTCAATGAACAGACTGAAAAGAACGTGGAAGCATTTAAACCCGATAGCGGTTCCTTAATTTGCTGAATAATTCATACGCGTGGCCATATCCAGGAGGATAAAACACGGCTATTAGCCACTACAGTTCGGTATTTTGTGGTGTAATTTCCAATACACGGTGTAACCTTTTCCTTGGATGATGGAGCACTGTTGGATTACGTTCCTGAAGCAAGCTCTTTGTCTGAATATGGTGAACAATTAATACTGACGTACCTACTTGGGAATCTCTCTCTATGAATCATTCGAACTGCGCAGCAACCACTGGCAGCCAGCCCTTGGCCGCTCCCCCGGGATGCCAGCGCACTCAGGGGGAGGGAGAGGATGAAGGGGGGCGGGGGTGGGGTCTGGAGAAATATGATGCATCGGATTCATCCTCTGGACAGGCGTAGATTTTGAGGATCAAGCCATCTATTGACCAGAAGATGCATCCATGTCAAGGAATAGCTTAACGCAGACAACTCTGTCTTCTGTATTTTGCTGATAGCAGACGAATTATCGATCTTTGGCGTCCCTTTTATCGGTGGGACCGAAAGGCTGTCATCAAAACATCAAATCTGAAAGCACTGCTTCAACAGTTTACTAAAACTGCAAAAACGGAAATTGCTACTTGTTCACAGTAAACACTTCAGTTTTTTGCTAAGACCTCTACCGAATGAGAGACTAAATGAGAGCATGAATGAGTGGAAAGGATGAATATTTAAAGATCAAAGATGAATTAGTTTCCCGGCGTCTTCACTTGAAAAGTGTATGTCCGTCGTTAAAACCTCGAGGAACTGAGATGACAACCAACAACCAGAACGAATCGAAAAAAGAAAAAAACTAATGAAATTTTTACCCTTGCATCTACTTGAAAGTAACAGCACTGACAATGTACTGATGGTTACCGGCCCCCGTAATGTAGTGGTTAGCACTTCGGACCATGGACCGGGAGACCCGGGTTCGAGTCCCAGCCGAGGCAAGCGGGATTTTTCCTACCTTGGTCAGCTCCTACCCAGAGCGGGCGTGCTATGGGCCCAATGGGGAGGCTGTTGCCACACAGCCGAGATTCACACACTTCACGGGTGCGACTTTGGGGGTGTTTCCCTTGGTATGACACGTCTTATGGTGTGGATGATTACACGGCCGGCACCGCAGGTGCCGTAGTTCCCGGGCCTGGTTAATGCCGGGATATTTTCACGCTGGGGAAGCGTGGAATGCGGCCCTGTCCCGCAGTCCCAAACCACACGGACCTCCATAGCATCATCATACCATCATCCTCATCTCCATCATCATGCATAATAATAATTGCCCCAGCTTCCGAGTCCTCCGTGGATTCCACCCATTATCAGGGAGGAATACCTCTGGAGCCGGCAAAGAGTTGTGGCAGCAAAAAAAAAAAAAAAAAAAAGTACTGATGGTTTCAAGCAGACTTCATAATTCGGTTGTTTGCGTATCGTGGAAGTGCTGCAGCGCCGCGTGTCTACGAGAATGGGACGCTATACTCATGAGCGATCGTTGGTGGCTTTGTTTGTCTCTCACAGTTTGCTTGTGTTTTTACGTTTTCAAGTTTAATAACTTTATCATTCATATGATGGCCAAACCCACAATTTCCGGAAAGGGAAAAATAAAGATAATGTTGAATCGAACCTAGCGTGGCCTGGATTCCGTCTGCACGGCCTTCATTTCATATGAACATCTTCGTACATGGTTTGAGAAGTGGGCCGCGTTTACACTATAACTGAGCCAGGAACCGAGCTTGGAACCGAGAGTGGGTGGTTGTTTGGACGTTTACTTCCTTTTCCACCACGTAAGGGCAATGTCCACCACATAAGCGTGATTTATCAAAGACGGGAAACGAGAAAATGGCCAGCACATAATTATTTGGTCCCAGCCCGGCGGGATTCGAACTCACGACCCGAGCATTGAGAGTCCAACGCTCTAACAGCTTGGAACCGAACCGAACCAAAGCATACCAGGCCCACTTTCTTGCGTTTCCGTTGCAGTTTTGTAGAAGGTGCGCTGACCTGTTACGTAATGTTGGCCTGACGCCCAAAGCGAGCCTCAGTGGTTCACATGCGTATGTATTACCAGGTTCGGTTCCTGCCCCGGGTGAGTGTAAACGTGCTTGGTCCGCTTCTAAGTGTGCCAGGTTCGCTTATTTTGGTCCAGTGTAAACGCGGGGAGCCGGAGTGGCCGAATGATAGAGCGTTGAACTTCTAATGATCGGGTCGTGAGTTCGTATCCCGGCTGGGGCCAAATATTTGTGCTGGCTTTTTCATCGTTGCCCCGTCTTTGATATCACCCGTATGTGGTGAAAAAGGACGTTAACCCCCCAAACACCCACCCACCCACTCAGTGTAAACGCGCCCCACGTGGTTGGCTAGTAACTTAGTAAGCGAGTATGGCTCATTCCAGCGTCCCATTCATTGCTTAGTGGCATAGCTGTACCACGGATGACTCGCATACAGCCCTCAACCCTCCCCTGGCAACTGTAAAACATACAATGGCTGAGTGCAGCACCGGGAGCGGTGGGTGATAAAAACTAATTGCACGGAACCGCTTTAGTACCACAGAATGGGTCATAAAAGACAGAACGTGAGTCCAGTAAAGTGCTTTCAGAACTGTCGTATTGCACCGCATCGTGCTCCAGCAAAAGCCTTTGAAAACGCAGTGGGAAAAACTGTTCCTGAAGCTGACCAAAAGAAGGAGAGAAACGTCAAAAGGAGTATTAGGAAGCAGGAGAATGGAGGCTTAGAAACGGAATGGCATATAATAAGCTAAAAAGAAGGGAACATAAGAACTGACATCTGACAAAAAAGGGACATAAAGTGTTTCTCAACGGTGGAAATATTACTAATTGGGGAATCTCTATAGGCGCAAGCATAAAAACAGTTCTCTCACGCGCTGTATTTGAAGCAAAGGCGGTGCGAGAGAGTGGTGAGGTTTCGAGGTTCAGAGTCTTATGCTGCCCACCGCCCAGGGGATGGGACTGAGAAAAGGTCTCTTAGATTTTGACCCGATCGGGACACAACCCACAAACTTCTGTCTGAAATTACAACGCGCAGCTACTTGAGCTGTCCAGACTCTTCATAATAAATGCTTTGGTGCTGATGGTGGTGGCTGACTGAGCACGAAGAATGCAAAGATCGCCTTGTCAGCAGATGCATGCAGTGTAATGGACAGACGACGAAGCTGTACCATTAGTGTATTATGAGACTTTGCCTGCGTATGCCGCCATTTCAACTAAGTCCATAAACTGAAATGTTACCATTCAGACCTCGGTCTCGGCAGGGAACGGACTGATGGGAAAATACAGGCAGCGCAAATGACACTTAATCCAGTTATTAAGACATGTTGAGCTAAATTTCCCGACCACCCCCCAGAGTATTCCCGTTACCTCGAAGTTTTAGTTTTAAATTTCAGTGATAGTGACTGTCGAAGTGCTTTTAAATGCTGTGTCGGTGCTATTACTTTTTCAGTCTCACGTTACAACTTGAAATTTACACTCCCTCGGCCCAGGTTTTCCACGGAGGAGGGTGATATCACCTGTACGGCACCAACGCCCAAGGCACGGTAAAAAGAACTTAAACAGACACGCTATCGATTATGCCGCTGGCATGACTTCACACAAATGGCATACTGCCTGGATAAAAAGTCATTGGCACTAGACTGAACTGGGCGGTGTAAGGACGTGAGAGAACAATGTAGCTTTACCGTTTACGTGTAGGCGATTCGGGGCGAGCCATTTAACAGTCGTTAATTGACTGATAGAGGATTGTTCAGAGCTGTCGGCTTTATCGTTTTGTGATGGACCTGTGTAACTTATGACCTTTACGCTTTATCACCACGATTTTCTCTCGTGGTCGGCATTGTTGTAATTTATTTCACCAGGTGGCGCGAAAGCTACAAAGGGAATGAAGAATTCATGACGACAGACGAATAAGAAATGCGATCGAATCGGATTGTTTTGGCGTCACTAAACGATTTAATTATGGTCTGAAAGGTACGGGGAACAAATGCCACACCCGTAGGCGTCTTACTCCAGACAAACGGGTGAGGTCAGACAGTAGCCTCGTGATGCAAGAAGATGTCATTTTTGGGAATTCAGTAAACGAACATCCAGCTGAAGCGCTTCCAGTTTACATTTCACAAGATGTATTGTATTGTATTGTATTGTATTGTATTGTATTGGGGCGGTCGGTGGTCTACTGGTTAAGAGACTTAGTCACCAATGCGAGAGGTCAGGGGTTCGAGTCCCACTCGGGGCAAAGAATGTTTCCCTCTCGTAGGTGGCACCGTTCATTCGGGCCGATCGTCGGGGGTTCTCCCTGAGTACCCCGGCTTCCTCCCCCTCTGCTCTGGAAATGTTCAGCCCACTAAATTTGGAAATAAATGCAATTCTAAATCCCGAAACTTAAATAGCTGAGCTGACCCTTCGCACCACGTGATTGTTATGTGTTCATGTCCAATGTGTGAGAGAATGCGTGTGATTCACGTGAGTGTATGTGTTGGGTTCAGTTTGCGGCGTTTTGAGCCGATTCAAGAAATTGGGTAAAGCTCCTATACAATACTCAGTCATTAGTATTATTATTCTTATTGGCACAAGGTAGTGCCTGTCTGCAAACGCAAGGGACCCAAGCACTCAATAAACAGAGAACCAGGATAGTACGCAAAAAACAACAACAACAACACAAAACAAAACAAAACCCTCAACAATTGTTGAGTTATGTCAAAACAACCCACATTAAATAGAGTTTTCCTTTTGCCTGTGTGGTAAGAGTCAAGTGGCTCAACAGACAGAGCGCTGAACTCGACACCAGCAGGTCTGGGTTGGAATCCAGGTAGGGCCAAAATTTGTTCCCATTGTCCCCGTATATAAAATCCCCCTCGCGGCGGACAAAACAACGTAAACGACAAACTCCCAGCCCACCTTGTGTCTGTTTGCATAGTCACTAAACCCATCTTCTTTCTGAAATTAGTATGTGTTCGAGTGATCTTACTGCAAACTGCGAACTGACTCCACGTCGGCTGATAATGCAAAGTGTTTCACAGCATCTCCCAACCCCCTGTTGTCTGTTTGCAACATCACTGAACCTATCTGCTTTATGAAATTGCTATGTGTTTAGCTGACCTCGCCGCAAACTGCGACCTTACATACTCCACATTGGTTGATTATGCAAAACGTTTCACAACCTCTTTCTTTTGTAAAGTAGTTTGTAACCAAACGGTGTGCTCGTGACGTGACAGGAAATTTTATAAGCAGCAATATCCGTCAACATGCACCTCGTCACCACGTTAGCCAGATTCATATCATCAAATTATCAGTCACGTAATTTCTGTTTCAGCACTTGCAGATCATGCAAAGTGTTTCATCACATCTCCGTACCCCCTTGTGTCCGTTTGAAACATCACTGAACCCATCTCAAGTTCTTTATGAAACTGGTATGTGCTGGCCTGAAGTCGATGCAAACAGCTACGTGACTCCACACTGGCCGATTATGCAATAACATCTTTCTTTTGTGGACTAGTTTGTAACCAAATAGTCTGCTCGTGATGTGCCAGGAAAATTGATAAGCAGCAATATCCGTCAACTTGCACCTGGTCATCACGTTAGCCAGTGTCCGTAATGGACTCATATAATCTAATTGTCAGTAATTTCTGTTTCAGTGCCTGCAGGTAATAACCGCCATCACGGCGAACCAGCCCTCCCCCCCCCCCCCCCGGTCCTTCCCGGTAGAGACACTCATATTTATTCAGGCAAACGGGCAGAGACTTGGTCGTTGTGGAAGAAGTAGCTGAATAAACGTGTTAACCCCCGGTAGCCACCTGCTTGTCGTGTACAAATCGGACAGCAGGATCAGCAATTGTACATCAAAGCCCTAGACCGGCGTAATGTGGACACGTCAAATGACAGCTGCCTCTTGTAGAGCAAACGTGACCGTCGATACTTCCACTACCCCGCGGCCATTTGTTCTCACGTTCCACGACCCTGCGTGTTTCCGGGTTGACGTTGGCCTGATAGTCTAGAAACTACAGCTCCTGGGCCTGTTTAACACCGCAGCCACGTAGTTTCTGCAGGCGATAGAATTTCCTCTCCACGGTTGTCCTGGGCACTAAAAATTAAATTTTCATATTCATGTTCTGGGTCGTTGTGCGCCGTTTTCTAGCTACAGGGACCTTTTAGCAGTGGTGATTGCAGCGTGCACGGAGAAGGTACTGAGCTGAATACAAAAATTAAGGGAGTTTGACTGATGGTGTTTTACGTCCGCTAAGCACTGAACGGGTCATTAATACAAAGGCTAAAAGTAGAATAATAGGTACCCAACTGTCCAATCATTTCCAAGATAACCAACCCGAATAAAAAAAAATCGACGAAAATGTTTTCGGAATAAAAAATAGACGCAAGAAGAAAATACATAAAAAGTACAACATTCTGTCAAAAATTACCGTATAGTGATTCACTCACACTATACACTCACAATATCAGTGTCAAGTGTCTCCTAGGAAACTGGAGCACTAGAGTCAAGGGCACAGCTACACGTACGGTGCGTAAAATTCAAATGTAAGCCGGAAGCCATTTTGCCTGCGAACATAAATCCACCTGGCTTAATAGCTGACGTCTAAAGCCAAGGGATCTTAGAAAGTCTTTCTTTAGCCTTTAATCAATATTGTAATCGACATTCTATAAAAGAAAAAAAAAAGCTTCTGATTTAAACCAAAGAGACTCGCTGGGTATTTTATGGTTTCGTCAATGGGCAGTATTCTTCTCCGGTTAATTCCTCGTGTAACTGGAACATACAACGCTTGGAAGAAGATGGTGGTGTTTCGGACTTCACATGACTGAAACATACATGGCATAACTTGCTTCGCAACTGGTACGTATACAGCAACCCAGTCACTGCCAAATCCCTGGTATACAAGGAGTCGAAAAGTGCCACTCTCGGGAAACTATGTGTTGCTGGGAAACAAGCAAGACTGCAAAGCACTCAAGAGCAACCTTACTCTAATTCTAAAAAAATCCAAAATGTAAATGGATTTGAAATGCTACAACGCTGAGGAAAAAGTGCTGTTATCTCGAAATATGAATCTCTTAACAACCAAGGTTGCCGTTTCACTGAGTTAGTTATTTAGGGCTTTTTATCCGGTCGTTTCACTGAAGGTAACAAACAAACAAACAAACAAACAAACAAACAAACAAACAAACAAACAAACATGCTCAGGATTGCGTCGATGATAAAAACAGTCTGTCATCATTCAGCAGGTTGAACCTGCAACTGAATCTAATTTGACGGCTTAAACAAAGTTTCCGTTCGATAAAAGTTTATCAGAAAAACAACAGCGTTAAAATCAAGCCGTGGCAAAGCCAGATTATTGCTGAGCTCAGTAACACGCGATTTTACTGTGACATGTCTAACCTACGCAGATAGGGCAATGCTTGCTCTCCGATTAAATGTATGTTACACTAACATTCTGAGTTAATTGTTTTCACATCGCCAGCTGCCTGGGAAACGTACCACCACACACTAGAATGCGTGTGTTTTGGGAATGGATATAGATTCATTGGGGGGTGGGGGGGGGGGGGAAACTAGGAAATATTAGAAAAAAAAACAAGAAAAAAATAACGATTTACGACGATTTACAAACAGAAAGAAAAGTACCAAACCCTTGGAAGTTCAAAAGGAGCAACTGTGCATAGTGATTATTATAAAACTGCTTTTCCCCAAGCAAAAGGTGTGTGTGTGTGTGTGTGTGTGTGTGTGTGTGTGTGTGTGTGTGTGTGTGTGTGTGTGTGTGCACGAAAGTTAGGAACTGCGCCCCGAGGTTCGTGTGCATTTATCTTGAGTTCAGCGTACACACTAGCAAATCACCCGACACATTAGTAGTCGGAGTAAATACACAGTCCCCACCCCACCGAGATTAGCATGACCCAGTGGATTGGATTTGTACTATTGTGAGGAGGACGTTCCCCCGGGCCGTACTTCTCGTCTGGAAGGAGACTTGCGGCCAAATTCTGTTTATCCGGAAGTCTCAGGGAAATGGAATTTGCAGTGAACGTATCTCGGACATTAGATGCCCTTAAGGTTGGAGACGCCCGAGCGTAGACTTTCTGTCAATTCATTGAAGGTGTTATAAGGTACTGGGTTATTGTCTTTTAATGACAGCAGAGAGAGAGAGAGAGAGAGAGAGAGAGGTAAGGATGTGTTGGGCGGGGGGAGGGTGTCGGCGCTTTGGCATTGCCTACAACGTCGTAACTGAGTATACTCCCTTTTCCTATTCGTGTTGCCTACCAGTTTGGTGTACTTAGTGTATTTAAGGAAGACTTTGCTTAAATCCGAAATCGCAATAACGAATGCAGCCCTAAACAACAAAACAGATCAAAACAAAAGAAAATACGAATGGGTGAAAATAATGTAACATTCACACTCGAGTGGTTATTCGTGTAGCATGCCTCAGAAAGAGATGACACGTCCAATTAGACGTCTCAAGGGTGAAATATGAATACACAACAGCAATGCTGTAACTAAATATCCGGTGGGTTGGACTGTCTGTCTGTCTGTCTGCCTGCCTGCCTGTCAATGAAATCCAGTGGAGACAAGGTACAACAGTTTGCATTTTCCCGCCGGCTAATCTGAATATTCATTTACCCATACTGTCCACCGCATTCTCTCGTTCTACAGCTTTTTATAGTGAGTCCAAACCGAAGTAAAAGCTTATGAATAAATAGAGGGATCAAAAGAAAAGAAAGGAAACGAAATATTATTTCCACCCACCCATCCATCAGCTAAGCTTGTAACTCGACCCACAGTGTGAGTACAACATGCTTGGGCCAGGAAAGAAAATTTCATTCCCCACATCAAAATGATTACAATTACACGTTGATCCCCGCAAGGAATTTCACCTCCGTCACCGCGGCGCCTAGCTACGGAGGAAGCAGTTCTCAAAGGTATACCCTTTGACGCTAACTCTATAGCCAGTTCCAGTCGTCTTTAATTCCACTCCATAGTGAAGTCGTCAACAGCGTGCCCCCGAGCAATTGCACGCACCCCATTGGAATGCGCCACGGTGAGTTCGCGAACAGCCAGATGACGGTGTCTTCCAGTCGACCCTGCGCTGACCGTCCGCAGGGACAAAAGCAAGGCGCATGCGCGCGCAGCGACTCCTAGCGCGTGCAAAACTCGAGGAGGAGGAAATAAGAGGGGGAACGATCGAGACTAAACTGGCAGGACAAGAAGTGGCTTTGATGAAGCCGTCTGGTGCTCGTAGCGTTTGGTATCGCGCCGATTCGGAAGTGTGAATCAAAGCGACTATTTTACCCTAAATTCGCGGAGGGTTTTGCAAAATTCATACAGTCTTCAAACTATAGAAACTAGAACTAGAAATCAGATATGTAAACAAGCAAACTCATCAGCTTGCCAACAGGACAAGATGTGAATCATACGTATTATAATGAAAATTAACTGTGAGCGAAAGAGATCTTTTTGCGCCAAGAATGCTCTCTCTCTCTCTCTCTCTCTCTCTCACACACACACACATTTTTGCTTTGTGCTTGTATTCGCCGAACTGTAATAATTCACTAATTTGACATAAAAAATGAATTCCACCGTTGCTGGAAGGAAGATGTATGGGTGGCTAGACGAATCTCACGCGTCTAAAACTGACTTTTCCTTCATTTGACAGGCTTCACTGAATCGATAAAAATTCTATTTGCACAAGAGAATAGCCAAGAAGCATGAGGTTTTCCCTGAAAATCTGTTTTTAATGGGACAGATGAAAATTTGCTCGATTCTTTGTCCATACGTCACTTCCGTGGCAAATTATTCTTCACTTTCATATACGCGCATTTTGTTTTGCTTCGTGTGATTGCACGTGATTGCAGCTCTCTCCACCTCCCAACCCCCCCCCCCCACCTCCACCCAACCCCAAACTCAATCTGCCTCCAATCCCACTTCCACAGGAAATGAACATGAAACACCGGGATATGATTTTTTTTAAATGAATGATCTTTCTTGCTCAGTGAATACATTTGATGCATTCTATTGACGAAGATATTGCAAGAGTAGTTTCCGTCAGATACAGGCGTCAAGTTTTCGACAGTTCTTAAAACTATTATGCAGTTGGAGTTATTTTACTGTTTTCTAGTCCAAAAGTTTTAGTGCTGTGATACATTTTCAGCAACCACCATGATATCTTTTCAAAGCTACTAATGGCCAATAATTTACTAAAATATGCCTTGTATTGGACATTAGAGAAAAAGCCTGTTACTACTGAATATGAGTTGACAAAGAATACTATTTATTTAAACAAGAGTGAGTTTAAACCAGTACCTATTGACTCCATCTTAAAATACCCCTCGTAATGAATAACCGAAGTTGCATAAACTCAGAAGCAATGCATTCAGAAATCTGCACTGCAGAGGCAGTTACTACACTCATGGTCCAGAAACTGGTTCTGTTGATATAAGACTCTCTCTGTCTCTATGCATGTCTGTCTTTCCATACTTTTCTCATAAAATTATGATCCTGTAGTTAGGAGATGGAGAATTAGCTACGGCAGGCATGAAAACCATGCTTATGTTAAGTGCCTTCAACTTGTCAAATAAAGTTTCACTATTCATTATTTATTCAGTACTCTCTGTCTGTCTGTGTCTCTTTCTCTGTCTCTCTTATCGTAAATGCAACGTTGCAGTCAGTCTTCTCTCACTTCTTTTTCCAAGGAAAACGAGATGTTCGTGGGTGTTTGGTCTCAGTAGGTGTCGACACTGGTGAAAGGTGTGGCCCGTCTCCCAACAGCTGTTGTGCCGTTTCGCGGAGCGGCTTTTAAAAATGCATGGCAATCCGCCATCAGAGTTTGTTGTAACTAAAGTTTCACTCCTTGATTTATAATATTTCTGAGTACCAAAGGCATGTTTCATGTTTCTTAAGGTGCGGTTATCGTGATGCGAAGTATTTGCACATGTACAGAATAATCATCGTTAAGGAACGATAATGCAACATGCGAAAACAGACCAGTGTAAAATCGCATTGAGGTCTTTTGCATCGCACTGTATTTTACAGATGATGTCAAGTGATGTATATGCTAAACATTCACATCTGCCAAAATGTGAATATGTCCTTGAAACGCATATTGTAAAAAGCCCACGGCTACAAACTGATATATTCAACGAAATCTTAACGCAAAGATGATGCATAGCACATTTCGTGCCGCGGTTTTGGCTCTGCATGCAAATATCAGGCAAGATTTATGGTTCCTTAATGGCTCTTAGTGCAGCAAACACGAGTATAATCAAAATTCGACACTCCCACTTAGTCAAATTTAAATCCATACAGACACCCCATGGAATTAATTAGGTTTTATTGTTTTGTTTTGGTGCACAACCCCAAGCGTATTTGGTAGGAACTGAGTTAACGCAAAGATACAGCTCTTTAATTATTGGTAGTAATTATTGGTCAAAGTAACAAGTTATCAAAGACTCACACGTCTAACATCTGAAACTTAAGTATGGATAAAAAAGGAAATGGAAGGGGAAAAGTGGTAGTTTAAAGTGAACCGGTAAATAACAATTGCATTTAACATTCGACATTACCGCTGTGTGATAACGATTGACGTTCGCTAGATTTTACTTCCTGCAGCAAGTGTGCCAGACGATTGACATTAGAATCACTCTCATTGGCATCGTCTTCATTACAGCTGGAGATCACTGTTCGTCTGGTCCTTGTTTTACCTACATTAGGAAATCGACTTGACTAGTTCACTTCAGTTCTGTTCAGTTAAGGAAGACATCTTTGCTCTCGGAAAAGCCCACACGCGCTGCACATCATCTCTCAGAAGTCTTCCCAGCCCCATCTCTGAGACTGTTTAATGTCTGTCTGATTTAAAAGGGTCCCGTCACACCCTTTTTGGGTCGATCGTGGACCAGTACATATATTCTGCAGGCGGCATATGAATAAAATTTCTCCCTCCCTCCCTTCGCCGCCACCTCCTTTTCCATCCACGCAATTATCGCCACCCCCTCCCCCACCTGTGCCGCCCCACACATACCCAAATTTCCCTGTGCAAATGCGAGCTCGCGCAGTAATACCGTACATTCTCTCTAGAATCTCTCTCTCTCTCTCTCTCTCTCTCTTATTTCTCGCATCTTGAACATGTCCTAGGCAATTAACGGGCCACACCTACTCAGACAGCCATTCTTCATCCCCGGAAAGTAAGAGGGGGTTAATTTGTCATTTCCTCGGGATGCCCGGGGCAAAAATCAAACCCAGCATCGCTTGGCCGCACAAATGGGCGAGAAACCTTTAGACTCATTAAAGCTTAGACTCTTGAAATGCGTTTGGAGGCAATCAGCAATGTAACAAGTGCATGCGCGTTGTGAAATTGGTCTGTCCTAGGTAATTGTCTTCACCACAATGACGTCAAAAGAACGTTACATACGGCCTGGGGAAAGGAAGTGAAGGGATAGGTGCACTGCCAGGATGAATTCCAGCGTAACAATCATATTAAATACCATCAAGATATCCTTGGAAGGGGGGCCAGGGTGGCCGAATGGTAGATCGTTGGACTTTTAATGCTCGGGTCGTGAGTTCGTATCCCGGCTGGAGCCAAATATTTGTGCTGGCTTTTTCATCGTTGCCCCGTCTTTGATATCACCCGTATGTGGTGGAAAAGGACGCACACACACACACACACACACACACACACACACACACACACACACACACACACACACGCCACAGTACAGCTTAGTAAGAGACTTGGGCGCTTCAAACAGTGTGCTCCTGTTTGTACACGAGCAAGAAGCCTGTGAAGGGAATGCAATTTCCCTTTCTCCAACGACGTCATAATAATTTCCTGACAATGATACGCCATGTGGCGCGTTGTCTGGAGGACGGTTGAACGAGCCGGATGTCATACCAGAGGACGAGCCATGATTTGCAGGTTTCATCACACAAATCAGATGCTCGACTGCAAAATGATACAGGCCCCTTCTGGTGCTAATCGACCGTAATGATAGTGCTCTACGTTGCATGACAAAGTGAGAAGGATGAACCGTCCTATAACCGGCGTCACGTTTGGGTGTCTGGTCTCGCGTTCAACCAAGGAGAAGAGCTGAATTACAGTTATCTTCAGGTTGCTTTGACAACCGCCTTGAGAGGAGAGGTCCCAGATTTTGTCCGTACTTTCGCAAACTTGAACTTGTGATGTTGTTGATGTGATATGTATGATGAGTGATAATTATTATAATGCAATGATATTTTTAATGTGATATTTGATAAGATGAGATGAAGATTTTTGTCTTTTACTTTCATTTTATGTAATAACGACTGTGATTTTTTTTTAATACATGTATTATCCAGCGAACAAATGACGTTCCTTTGTTTTACGCAGTCAAGTAATGTGGTTCCTGAGCGGCGCATACTTATTTTGATATTAGCAAATTGCTCGCCGTCGGTGTTTTTCGTTTCTCGCAGCTCCGCGCCTGTAAGCGCAATGAGGTGGAAGATGGCAGCTCTGCCCAGCATAAAAATACAGTCTAGCGTTTCGTACGGTCCCCGAGGCCCAGCAAAGGGACTTCGAACATAGATTATTTATCTAGCTAGATGTGCGCTATATGGATCGATGGGCACACAAGTGGCATCATGTAGACAAATGACCGACCAGCACAGACTCAGCAGCCGATCCTTTCTCCTCCCGCCGCACGTGGACAGTTGCCAAGGTCTGATTGCCCTGCCCTCTGTGCGCGGCGATTTGTGACTCGGATTCTGCTAGAGTTTTGTCCCTTGCCATTTGCGCCTGCGCACTTGTTACAGTTGGAAAAGGGTGTAAGGAGGGAAATTGACAGACGGGGAAAGATTACATCTTGCCAGTGGCCCGGCGAACAACCTGGTCTTGTCCAAGAATCATTGGCTAATCGTGTTAGACTCCGGATGTCTTCTGGTTTAGCTGCGTGCAACTTTTTTGTCTTTCAGAGAGACTTTTTTATATTTGTGTGGCTGTTGGCATGTCTAAAGCTGGCCATCGAAATGCTTGAATATTCGGGAGCTGGGAAGAATTGGAAACCTCCTTGAAAGTTTGCTGGTAATGAAATGACTTGCTTCGGGGGGTAGAATAAAGTAGAAAAAAAATGGTCATTGAGACTTTGTGAAAAATGCAGGGATGGTAGTGAACTCTGTGCATACACACTGATCAGTTCAGGAACGAACAGATTAGCACTGCTGTTCACAGTCAATTTAGAGACTTTCGCAGTCTTCATTTGGGTCTAGAACTAAAGTCAGGAATAATCAAAGCAGACTGCTTCTTACCACAAACATTTCCCAGAATTACCTTTTCCGTGCAAAATCAGTATCAAGTCAAAGTCAAAATACTTTATTTATCCCCGTAGGGCAATTTATGCATAGTTTCATGCATAGGTTCATGCATAGTTTCGCAAATTGTAACAGATGAGAACTTACCAACCACACCAAGCAAGACAATGAATGCACTGGCTTCAAACTGAAGTGCACGTTTTTAGGGAGTCGGGGGGATCAAAGGTGCGGTCGAGCGAGTGTCTCCAGATTAGCACAGTGACGTGGGCAAGAGGTTTTATGTTTGCTGACAGCACAAATCATGTGCACACGTGCTTCGGTTCTTATCCCCAGTTCCACAAATCTTAACTTCTTGAATCTGTAAAGCAGATAACAATGTTCTGCCCACGTCACTATTGTTCTCATGCACGTGAAGTATGCGAATTGATCTCCCGTGCTAGCATGCAATAAACGACCCTGATTAAGCCAGGTTCTAATGATTTACTGTACGACTGGGAACGGCTTCAAATGTTAGATCCTGATTTATTCTCAACGTCTTCACACACACACACACACACACACACACACACACACACACACACACACACACACACACACAGAGAGAGAGAGAGAGAGAGAGAGAGAGAGAGAGAGAGAGAGAGAGCGCGCGCTAATAACCTCGTCGACTGAAGTCATGTGAAGCCCCCCCTCAGACCACTTACGAAGAGAAATACGAGACCTTGGCACATTTTCTATGTGCTTCTCGAGATCGGTCGATTTTGACAGCATTGTTTGTACGTCATCACCTCACAAAATGCATTTCTCGGAACAATGCACTCGATTTATTGAGCTGACAGAGCCTATAGTGGAGAGCGACTACAATCTGGTGTCACAGTCAAAATGTCTTTCTATATATATGTTTCTAGTTTCATTGTAACCAATGCTGCTGAAGAAATGCAGCTATAAATATGACAGTAATAGGTTTCAATACAGCCAGTGTTGAAAGATATAACTTAATGTCCTTACCGAGCTCTTGAATACGTCACGTTTCTTACAAATTATTACAGTATTATTGCAGTCTTCCTCAATTCGCTTCGAAAGCGAGACTGAGCATGATGGATAAGATACATTTTATACGTTGTGATGAAAAAAGAAAAATAAAATGGCGTGTTTCATTGCTTGGTGTTTGTCTTTGTCGCTTTTCTGACCACCGGAAGTAGAGTCGAGGACATGTTCATACCTAAGTAGTTACCATATCTTCATCGGGTAAAACACACACACACACACACACACACACACACACACACACACACACACACACACACACACACACACACACACACACGAATAAATGGAACTATTTTCTTGAACAGAATCCCAGGTTTTCCAACCTGAAGCCTTCAAGAACATTTTCTTGCAGTCTATTGTCCTGTTCCGGAAATCTTAACAATTCACGCACGCACGCACGCACGCACGCACGCACGAACGCACAACTGCAATGAGCAAAATGTAATGCAAGCGGTTAATCAGAGGTGCCCGAGGTCTTAGTTAATACCCGAAAGCTGAAGATGTCAAACCTTTTTGCTCTGAAGACAAGTTCTCAAGAAGCCAGATCATCATTTTTTCCGAATCTTATTTACTTAAATAAAAAAAACAACAAACAAACAAATTGTCCCTTTGTTTTACGTTACTGGTGTAAGAAGACCAAAAAAAAAAAATTCCAAATGATACGATTCAGAACAGAGAATGATTATTGTAAAAAAGAGGCATCGACGAGATAAAACTAAGGGTTTCACATGAAAACTGGATAGGCCGAAAGGGAATATAAGATTGATACCTCTGTGGAGGAAAACTGAAGGAAGCCATTGCATTGTGTGAAACTTGGAGTCTACTGTCTAGGGAGTCGTTTGAATCTCTACGTTGCTATGGTGCACATCTGAATTGTTAAGATTTCCGGAACAGGACAATGGACTGCAAGAAAACGTTCTTGAAGGCTTCAGGTTGGAAAACCTGGGATTCTGTTCAAGAGAATAGTTTCATTTTTTTTCAGGTATGTGTGTGTGTGTGTGTGTGTGTGTGTGTGTGTGTGTGTGTGTGTGTGTGTGTGTGTGTTTTACTGCTGTTCTAATGAATCATGTGCAGATGAAAAAAAAAAGGGACTGAAACATGGAAAAAAGAAATCAGCAAGAGTGACCAAAAACAAACAAAAACAAAAAAGACAAAGAACAAAAAAGGACAGAGACCACCTCTGGCCATTGATGTGGAAAAAAAATCCGCATTTCCAGTCCAATAATTTTTAGAATTGTTATGTTCGTGCTTGTGTTGCGGAGCTATGCTCTTGCAACCCGTGCTGTTGTAAATGAGAGAATAAAAAAGCAACACTCCCAAAATCCTCTGATTATAACCGACCGGAAAGACGAGAGGACGTAGAAAGGCTATCCAGTACGCCACATATATAAACATTTTAAAACTCAGATTCTTGTGCTATAGGTCATTAGTTTTGTTGCTGTTGTGAATGTGTACTGTAGGACTTTGTAATTGTAATGACTCTGGTCGTCATCTAAAATGCATGGAGGCACCGACTCGTTCGACTGATTCAGTGTGTTAAGTTCTGGAGAGGCTTTCGAAAAGGTTTCCGTTGTTGCAGTTGTTGAGAACGGTTAAGTCAGGCATGAAAGATTAGGTGAAATTTATTCCAGGGCTTGGGAATAGTTCACCACGGTTCTTGAGTTTAAATGTATCTTGTTAATTAACCTTCACAACCAGAGATAATCAAAGTAGCAACAACACGTTTGATTGAAACAACAATAACAAAGCGAGACTGATGGAAATTCGCCTGTTTTTCTGGTGTGCAGCTCCAGAATTCGAGTCAGCGGAATAATTTGAACTTTTGTTTTTGCGAAAGTGTGTTTTTTTGGAACCCAGAGTTGACAAAAGAACGCAAAAAACAAAACAAAAAAACACCATAATGGAATCCCACGGAAGCACGGGACCCACAGTCCTCTCGGTGTGTACTGCAAGGTTTTTACTGGCAATCAGGGAATCATGAAAGCTTCATGTGCTCAGTGCTTCTTTGAATTGCTGGGTCAGAATTCAAACCAAGGGAACAGTATAAACTTTTCATGTGTTTGCACGCTGCACAACTAAGAAGCCTCCAGGCAAAACAAACCCCAAACAAACCGAAGGAAGCAACAAAATATATGATTGAAACATGTCAAGCGAGGCGAGGAAGAATGGAAGGAGATAACACTGCCGGCCCTCCGCTTCCATTCCCTTCCATCGCGCACGGCTCCTATCTCCTGTGCTTCGGCCATTTATGATAGACCCTGTGGTCCCACAGCGGGTCTAAGCGCCGTTACAATGGATGCATTTCCCGCGAATGTGTCTTGCAGGCCACCAGAGGGCGCCCTTCCCCGGACGCTCAGTGCGTCATCTGTTTCCTCAGTCAGTCCGTTCGTTCGGGTTTGTAGATGTAGTCAGGGTGCTGGAGAAGATGATGCATGTGAACCGTGCACACCAAACTTGACCCAAGCCACAGCGAAGAATCTGACAAGGAGAAACGATCTGGCAGGCGGTTTTAACTACCACCCGTGTGTTCTCAGTACGTAAGGGACTATTTTGACAGGCTTTTTCTCTCTCGAAAATCTGCTTCTGGATATGTACTGTATAAGTATGTTGGAGCAGCCACCTCCTTTCCCGAAAGAAGCACTAATGATGAAAAAAAACCACTCATGCCTTGCTATGTCCTTGTCCTGTCAGGCGGGTTTTTTTGTGCAGCTAATTGATTTTTTTTCTCCTTCACACTACGAGCACAAACAGAACTTTAGGGAACAAAGGACGTTTATCGAAACACTTTCTATTTTTGGCAAACCAACTTATGTTTTGAAACAGCTTCGCTCGTGAGTGCGCCTGTACGCTAGAAATACTCTGGTTTGGGGTGGGTGGGTGTTTGGAAGTTTAACGTCCTTTTCCACCACGAAAGTGTGATATCAAAGACGGGGCAACGAGAAAAAGGCCAGCACAAATACTTGGCCCCAGCCGGGATTCGAACTCACGACCCGAGCACTGAGAGTCCAACGCTCTACCATTTGGCTATCCCGGCTTCCCTAGAAATGCTCGTTTACACTCTGCGCAAGCGGTCGAACATTCACACTCTACGACTGTTGTTGCACTTACTGGAACGCTCAGTGCGGTTGCCTCGTCATCAAGAACGCTTCTGTTGGCTCAGTGCCAGCATTACAGACGCTGTCACTGTCCAGGTGTGTAAGCTGTGTGATGACAGATACGACGAAAACAGCTCGGAACGATCTGTGATCGTAAGAATGGTAGCGTGAGCCCCTTTAAGGTTCAGAAACAGTTTCTATCCTACAGCCGTGAAGTGTGCCTGCTCACCCTCACCCCTCCCAGCTGATATGTGATAACATGATGTTGTATTTTATCAAATTACTTTATTAATCTGTTTTATTGTTCCTAGTGTCTTAGCATTTTAGTTAGTAAGGTTTAATGAGATTTTATTAACATTTAAGTGCGAGTGACTGTAATATAAGTGAGCATGTAACAGCATGTATGTATGTGTGATTGCAAAGCAGCTCTTTTAAACCACAACGAATTCCTAATGTTTATACGATAAAATAATGTTTATGTTTAGGTTTAACAGCCATCATAACGATATCCGAGGATCACTTCGGTAAAATCACGCCGATTGCAAATCCCCCCCCCCCCCCTTGGTTCAAAGTCATACTGTCAGCACCACTAAAAACCTTTCTTCCTGGTACATCCAAACATTTGTTATAGAACATCTGTAACGCAAATAGAAGTGTGGCCATTTTAACTGTTATGTGTTTAATCAATTGATTTTGAGTTAACATCCTGGACCGCTCACAACACGGACAGCACAGAGAGAGAGAGAGAGAGAGAGAGAGAGAGGACCGATATTCTTTCATCCACTGACGTCATGTCTACCCCGCCCATACCCAAGCATCACTTGAGGTATATAATCATGAGCTGCCAGACAATTTAAGGAGTTATTAAAACTCCGATTCGCACATACCCTCTGGAGACATTACTAGATCAATCAATATTTGCAATTAACTTCTGAAGCGTCCCATAAAGTTTGAAATTGGCGAAGGGGGAGGGAGGGAGAGCCAGGAAGCAACACCGAGAACTTTCGCGAAAGTGTGAGCTGACCTTTACACATTTTACACTTATGGGGTGTCAAAACTAGAGCAAACGTCTTTTCGTTTTTGTCCGACGGTCATCAGACTAAATGATTATTTCACGCGCGCGCCAGCGAGAGAGAGAGAGAGAGAGAGGTACGCGCGGGTGCAGACAGAGAGACAGTAAGATACAGGCACGCACGCACACACACACACACACACACACACACACACACACACACACACACACACACACACACACACACACACACACACACACACACAAATACAAAAATCCATAAAACATAATCATTGCCAAACAATTGACACTTAAAAAACTATTCTTATCCATATGCCCTTAAACTGAGTGTCATAACAATTCAAATTACGATTTACGAAGTGGAGATATGATCAAAATCAATACAAATGCTGTGTGCTCTACGATACCATTAATTTCAGCTCTTCGTCTGTCTGTTCTATAGCAGTGCAGATTGAATTATCCATGCTTATTCAAGGCTTCCTATTTTTCGTAACAGTGAAACTGAATATTGAAGGCGACCCCACTTTACCCACTTGTTTCCATCTCTAGAGCTTGAAGATAATTGCCGTTGAAGCCACCTATCAGAGCGCGAGCACCTACTTCCTGTTTCAAGACAACCTGAGTTGATAATTAGCCTATTCAGGTTTCGGTTCATTCAGGTTTTTGCCAACAGAAAAGATGACAAGATCATTTAGGCTTCATTTCATTCAGGGATTGCCTCTGGAAGAATAAAACCGTTCATGTTATCATCGTATTAGTTTTGTGTATCGTTCTGTGAGCTTCGCGAAAACTATCTTTCAAAAACTTTGCATTTTCAATGTTTTCACCATTTCCTGGCATGAAACTTATTTACAATGCCAGCAAACAGCCCCAGGTTGTTAAGTCTTCACTCAGCACATTAATTTAAAAAGGGGCAAAAGTTCTGTACTATATTTAGCGGAATTCTTACTACATGCCTCTGAAGTTATTAGTGGCGTGCAACCTGCAAGGCCTACAACTGCGGTGGTGTGACGTAGGCAGCTGTGTGATTTCCTGTCACTGGTTCCATGGTTCCGGCCTGGCCAACAGTGATCAAACCTGAATCGAGCTAACGAACCAGCGCTTCGTGTATTGTAGGCGTTTGCCATACACTATGAAATCAGAGTGCTTGATTGTGCACGTGCGAACGAGGTAAATTTTAAAAAGAAAAATCGCGCGGTCACAGAGAGAAAAGTGTGTGCCCGCGATATTCCGAACCTTCAAAGCCGTGCTCGGATACATATCTGCGTGCTAAAAGCTTTCGCCGCTCTTATTTACATGCCACTGGGATTCATTGTTCACAGAATGGACTGGCATTGCGGAGTTGTACAAGTTTGTGTTGTAGGAGAGAACGAAGGCATTGACCCTGTGTGTAGTTCCATTGTCCGACAAAGTTTAAAACAACGGCACAGCGGAAGGCGAAAAAGGAAAACTATAAGAGGGGAAATTGTCGGTAAAGAGTTTCACTGAAAGGGGTGAAGAAGCTTGTGTTTATCCAGTATTTATGTTCACATCACATTCAAAGGCCGTGGTATACGTGGGAATGTCACAAACCGAAGGCATTTTATCCTGATGTAATATACATTGTGCCTATATTGAAATTACGATCGATGACTATTTATTCCTCTAGTCAAACGTTTGTGTTTCGTGGTGCGTTTTCTTTGTGTGTGTGTGTGTGTGTGTGTGTGTGTGTGTGTGTGTGTGTGTGTGTGTGTGTGTGTGTGTGTGTGTGTGTGTGTGAGAGAGAGAGAGAGAGAGAGGTGGGTGAGTCGGTGTTTGAAGGTTTAACATGCTTTTCCACCATATACAGGCGCAACGAGAAAAGACCAGCACAAATATATAACCCCAACCGGGAATCGAACTGACGACCCGAGCATTGAAAGTCCAACGCTCTACCGCTGGATTGACCCGCCTCAGAGAGAGAGAGAGAGAGAGAGAGAGAGAGAGAGAGAGAGAGAGAGAGAGAGAGATTTACGTTTGATTAATGAAAAACGAAACTGGCCGGGCGACCAAAATCCGGGGTCATCTATGGGACATTAAACGCGGACGTAATCAATACTATCCACATCGGTGATATCTTACCGAATCAAGGTCATGTATTCAGTGCTCAAGACAGTAGTGTATCTGAAGTGGAAGACCGCTGTGTAAATATATTGCTTCTCAAAATGTTCTTGTGTGCTGGTCTAATGTTACACAGACCTAAAGTGCATTTTATTGCTAAAAATATAATAATGCCAAATAGAAAATACATTTTTTTTTCAATTTCGGGGAAAAACTCACTGCTTTGTATCATCACTTTGGCGCTGTTTTGCTGTCTGTAGAATGGAGTCAAACCCTTGTGCAGTTTTGGCCACATCAAGTATTATCTTAGCGTTTTATTCTGAACATGTTCACTTCACATTCAGAAATACAATGTATAGATTTCAAAGATCACTTTAAACATGATTTTCTTTTCAAGCTGTTGGTGGAACATGCTCGCATAATTATACACTCAGGCCAAAACGTTAAGCAGCCATGCTTTAAAATCCACTAGAGGTTTTTTTCTTAATAACCCACAAATCAAAATCAAACTCATAAAATCAATTCATTTGTATTTTGTATCAACATTCAGAGTTCCTTAAATATCACAAATGGCCAAAATGTCAAATCAAAGCACTGTACTTCATTCCACAAAAATGGAACTGATTTCCAGTGTGTCACTTCTTCTAAGAAAAGTTTGAATTTGAAAGTGTGCAGAAAACCCCCCCTCCCCCCCAACCCCCCCCCCCAAAAAAAAAAACCAAACAAACAAACAAACAAACAAACCAAAAAGCAAACAACAACAACAACAACAACAACAACAACAACAAACCCTGCTGCTCAATTTTGCGGTTTTATGAAAAACAGATCCTTGTCTTTCAGATTCACGGGGAGCCGGGGTGACGGAATGGTAGAGCGTTGGACTTTCAATGATCGTGTTGTGAGTTCGAATCCCGGCTGGGGCCAAATATTTGTGCTGACCCTTTTCTCGTTGCCCCGTCTTTGATATCACTCATACGTGGTGGAAAAGGACGTTAAACTCACAAACACCCACCCACCCTTTCAGATTCACACACAGTCAGTCACTTCGCCGTGCATACTACTGTTAGTAATGGGTATAACCTCCCCGGTTCTGAATCACCTTCCGGTACCTCCTTTGCACACTGCGGACCAGCCGTTTGAGCTTTCCCTGGTCCAGATTGTTCCACTTCTCTTGCACCGTGAAAATACAGGGCAAGCTAAGTGGGTCAGATAAAACGGTATTCAACTGCAAAGTCCGAGCGCATTAGTACGTAAAAAATGCATTGTTTTGTGATATTGTGCTTAATTTTTGGCTCGAGTTTCTTTCACGGCGGTTACGAAAGATGCTCACAACTTTAGAAGCATGCAATGGATTAAAATACCAATTGACCGCACTGAAAGGTCATAGTAAGTGTGTGCATACCGCCCAAACCCGGACCTTCCAAATGCCACACAGGGTAGGTGGCTACAAACCGGCATTATCATGACGTGCTTACTGTATTTTCTGGTAACCAGGGAAAAGATCTTTCTGTCCATATCTTTATTTTGGCGTCACAAAAGCGAGCAGTCCCGGAAGGAAGAGGGCTAGTCTAAAAATACGGTGTCAATGCGTTGAGCACCTTTCCGCCCGTTTTCTTTTCTTGGCTTTACCAGTTTTTAGTGTCTTGTTTCAAGGTAATGCTTTTGTCAGCATACTTGATAGTGCGAGCAGACTATGCTGTTTTGTTGTTGTTGCCAAGAGGGATGGAGGAAGAATAATGTGAGGGGGGGGGGGGGGCAGGGGTGCAGCAATTTCATTCAGATCGACTCAACTTCAAACAGGTGCAGGTTGAAAACAAACAAACAAACACACAAACAAACAAACAAACAAAGATAAAAATAACAAAAACAAAACAGGAAACCCTAAACAAAGGAAAACAAAACAACAACAACAAAACACCCAACCATAAAGCAACAGTAAGAACAACCGCCAATGGCCTGTCCTTCAGACAGCCTTCACTGACGCTGAACACCATGCATGCACCATCAGTGTCATCCCCCTCGTCTGCATTTGCGAATATCAATTAGGTTTTGGGTAAGTAACGAAACAACAAACGCCACTAAAAGCGTGGACGCAGTGGTGATGGAGGTCATAAGGACCTGAGTGACTAAGAAAACTGCCCCCTCCCCCATCCCCAACCTCCTTCAAACGAGATACCGGGTAAATGAGCTTCCAAGTGGCGAACTAAATGTCGACGTTTCATTCCTTGGAGGTTGCAGCATCGCCCATTAAAGGGCAAATGGCCCGAAAGCTAGGTCAGCTTCCAGCAAGCCGAGTTCTCAAACAGAATTGGGACTTCCTACAGCTGATGCTCTTGGAAGCAGTTTATGTCTAGAACGCTCAGTGCAGTACTTAACTTCCAGGCAAAGCTAACATAAAAACCCCCAAAAATTCCATTTCATGGGAAGATGATTTTGGAAAGTTTAACACAAAGAACTGTATGGTCCAAACGATCGACTCAATTTACAAATGCAGTACTATTTACAAACGAGATGCTATGCGAATCCTGCACCATCTGTAGTAATGTTATTATTCCAGCTCATATTTCTTTTTTTTTTTTTAATTGTTACGTGTATAACACTTTAATTTTCCTGAATGTGCTCAGTGTTGTAAGGACAGTCTGTAGTGCGATGGACTGCCAATGCTGCTGGGCGAGCGCTCGAACCCCGGCAAAGAGCCAGTATTTCTGGTTGCACCGTCTCTGATTTCCCTTACGTTATGGAAAAGGACGTGATACGCCCGGAAAAAAACCAGCCAACGTGTATGACAAGCAGCACTTCCTATAAGCCCCTGTCCTTGGTCCAGCCATTCAGTCAGAGAGCAACTCTCGTCAAACGTCCCATACGATGCAGAGTTTTACAGAAGGTAAGGGGCCGTTGGGAGGTGGTGGGATCGAAGACAATCCAATTAGAGGGCTATCTCGTTTGCATAGTGCCTGTCATCTTCAGCAACATGCACCGACCAAGTTTACAGGGATCCGTCGGTTGCAACATGTAGGAGGGATTTCCATGTACAGAGAAACCTAATTCTGTGAAATTCGCTCCGAGCAGACCTCATGAGATCAACATAACGGCTGTAAGAGGATGCATGTCTAGAAGTCTGGAAATTCTGCTCGATTCCCAAACCGGCAGGGCAATGAAGCATATTTTTGGGCGTACTTGCGAGTCAGTGGACTTTACACACTAGTGTACGTGTAGAGGTGTCCATAATATTGTCCTTGGCGGATAGTGGGAGCGTTACGGGGAGAGGACCGCCCCGGTCCCTCCACTTAGGTTGTTAGTAATTCTTTATGACAAAGCAATTAATTACGCACCAATGGACAATGAACTGTATCTAGCTGTATCTTGGTGCTCGAGGGCGTAATGCTGGCTACTGAAAGGTTGGCTGCACTGTGAGGCTTACGGCTTCATTCCAAGAGCTCCAGACAAGAGTGAGTGACAAACACAGAGGCACTGAAACTGCCCGTCAGTTTAATCCAAAATCCTCTCTTCATAACCATTTACAAAGAAGGGAACTTTGCGGCAGGCGTATGGCTTGTAGTTCGCGTGTAGTCTGCGTGTGTTCAGGACTGTACCCTTTGCATGTGTACAGATAACGGCGGGTTTTTTTTTTTTTTTGGGGGGGGGGGTAGGTTGGGGGGGGGGGTGTCTTGGTTTTTTCTTAATTTGTCGTTGAAGAGTTACAGACGGAGATTAGCCACTGGAACGTTGCAAGCTGCGTAATTTTCACGATGTAATGCGCAATTTTACGTATGAATCAGCTTTTCCGTTTCCCAAATGCGAAAGTGTTTCAATATGTAAATTCAGTTCTGGAAACTTGAAACATGCCTATCCCGCTATTGGATAAACTAACACGAAATCCATTATTTTTGTCAGTGACCTCAATAGTCGTAAACAGTTGACTGACTGACAAAGAGATCAGGACGAAGCCTTAAAAGGTTAACAGGTTCTGACAGCACGAACATTACGTCTTCCAGCGGCATAGGTATTGATAACCTTTAATATTTAATGCCACCACCATTTAGGGTGCTACCACAAACACCACCGTACTGTTAAACAGCCAGCATAGATAGTCCATACGCATGGCTAAACCGCGGTTCAGTGACATCAACAAACTCCTTTTCCAGTCTTCGTTTTAAGTGGATATGGATATGTAAATGAAGGTCTTCCTTTACCGATTTATAGCACTCGCTTTGCAGACCTTTTCGTACGCACCCCGACCCATCCCTACCCTGTCTGCTGCAGACGCCGTGCTCGCAGGCAATGTAACGGGATGACGTGAAGATCTAAAGCTCTCTGGAAATACTTCTTCGCCGCCAGCAGTTGCATAAAATGAAAAAAAATTGAATATGAATCCTAGCTAACAACCGTTGAAAAAAAAGAAAGAAGAAGAATGTGATTACACTCGTGTTTGGTTTAGGAAAACCCCAAAAGTTTGAAAGTCATTTGTTGGCCTTTGTTTTATGTATGTATATATGACAAATCATGAATGAAACATCTCAAACAAACAACGACAACAACAGAGACAGCCACTGACGCCTAAGTCGAAAGGGAAAAATAATTTAAGAGGAAACAATTTCCAAAAGGCGGGAAGTGGAGAACAATTAATAAAGATTAATTTATTCCCCCCCCCCCCAACCCCCCTGCCCCGAAAAAAAGAAGAGAAAAAAGAAAGAAAGAAAATCAGTATCCTTGGATAAAAACGATTTTCGTCGTACCACATCACCAAACTGGTAAAAGAGAAAGACATAGCTCAGAGACATTTTATCATCAGGCATGCAAGGAGTGGCGTACATGAGGTAAGTGCTACTAGACATAATCAGGACGATCAATACCTCTCTCTCTCTCTCTCTCTCTCTCTCTCTCTCTCTCTTGTGACAAGTAAAATGGGAACGGAGTAAGGATACATAGTTGGAAACCATATCGTAAGAATCTCACATTGTATTTTCAGACGTGGCCACTCTAAAAAACAACAACAAAAAAACAAAAAAACAGACACACACACAAAACACCTGCTGGGTTTTAGTTTCTTATTTTGAAATCGGCATGTCTGAATGAGGCAAGTGGACTGGCCAGAATTAGCCTGCAAACTTTGTAACTGATGAAGGAGAGAAGAATTACAAACAATCCTTCAACATTTTCGGCATGCGGACCTTCAGGTTCCTCGGTACAAAGTGTTGTTTGTTTCCCCACTAAGATTTTTCACAAACAGACGAAAAACACTTGTTCAAATGTACTGGTGACTCCAAGATGTTCTTCTTTTTCTCCGTCCAATATTGTTTTCCCAAAAATTAGTAAAACTATGATGTTTCTCTATGTTATGTTATCGTTTAACATCGAAGAGAATCATAAACTGTTAAGATTTTTCGAAATGAAGACGTCAGAAATTTCTGATGTGAAAAAGAGACATTAACATAGATGAAACAATCAGGAATAATAATAAAAAACAGACTCACCTTTGCTAAATTGGTGGCTTGGTGTGGTTTTCTTTCAAAGTTGAGAGTGTCGCAGCAAAAGTAGTCAGAGTTTGTGTCTGGTTGCGCTAGAAGAGTTGGGTAGCGTTGGCAGCCAGGTCTAGTCAACTTTTATACGTAGGTGCCTATGTTTGTGACTACGTCGAAATGCGGTGGTGAGCTGTGCGGTTTTTGGGGTCCTCACTGTTGGTAGTTGTTGTCTGTGTTGGTGTTGCTGCTGCTGCTGCTGTTGTTGGCGTCCTGGCGCCTGGACGGGGGTCTTGTCCCGGTGGTGGCCGCGAGCCCAAAAAGAGAGATGTGAGGTTAGAATCGGGTGGCGAAGGCTAGCTTCGTATTGCCCGCTCGGCTTGTGGGCGACTACGGAAAGGCTCCGATTCTCAAGATCCACGCCCCACGTGAAGTTTGGCTCCAGCTCCAGCGGGCTGCACGTGTGCCAGAAGTCAGGCGAGATGCGCGCGGGACAGCGCCAGGAACCAATGGCAGAGCTTGCTCGCAGACACCCGCTCTTTCGACTTCATCCGGTGACGCTGCTTGAGTGACGTCGGATGGAGAGGGTGGAGGGGGTGTGTGTGTGTTGAGGGGAGGGGGGGGAGTCGCTTGTGTGTGGGTGATGGGGACTGACTTTCTGGAATAGTTACCCACAGTTGTTGTTGGGACACCTGCGACAGAGAAGGAGGGGGGGGGAGGGGAATAAAGGAATCGTGGCGATATTGGAGGTTCAGAGAAGGGACGTGGGTTTGGGGAGGGGGAGGGGGAAGGGGAGGGGGATCAGTTATGTTGTAGGCGTTAGTTTGTGCACATTGCGGACACAGTGGACCTGGTCGGTGATTGTTTTCAGCCAGTTGCATTGTCTATGGGCACACTTGGCCTTTGCCGCCCTCCTAAACCGCCTTCAGTCACGCCTACGCTGTGTGTGACTACATGAAGCCTGTCACCTTATGCACTAATGCAGTCTCCAAAATAACATTTTCTCTCTCTCTCTCTCTCTCTCTGAGCGTGAATAGTGTGCGTGCGTGCGTGCGTGCGTGCGTGTGTGTGTGTGTGTGTGTGTGTGTGTGTGTGTGAGAGAGAGAGAGGGTGGGTGGGTGGGTGTTTGGGGGTTTAACGTCCTTTTCCACCACATACGGGTGATATCAAAGACGGGGCAACGATGAAAAAGCAAGCAAAAATATTTGGCCCCAGCGGGGTACGAACTCACGACCCGAACATTGAGAGTCCAACGCGAGAGAGAGAGAGAGAGAGAGATTTTCTGTTTGTCGTTTCGGCTAAATTTTGCACCGTCTCTGAAACAAACAAACAAACAAACAAACAAACAAACAAACAAACAAACAAACCCAAAACAAAACAAAAAAATGACAATGCCTGTCTGTCTGCCTGTCTGCCCCTCCGTCCGTCCGTCCGTCCGTCTGACTGTCTGCCTGCCTGCCTGCCTGCCTCTCTCTCTCTCTCTCTCTCTCTCTCACACACACACCCCCCTTAAACTATGCTAATTTTTCTCACACTTTCCTGTACTAATTAACCTCCTAGTGTTGTATTCTGCTTAGTATAATGAACAGCAGCAACTTTGTATGACACTAAAATGTTTAGAGCACGCGATTCATTTATGAACAACTTTTAAAAAGAATATCTCCGGTAGAAAAAATATTATGCGACTTGTTAAAAAAAATCGATTAGCCGGTGTTTTGGTTCATGATTTATTCAAGCCTTCGAGCAGATTTTGGACAATGGTGCAAATTGAAGTAGGACTTTTTACCATCGGACAACACACATTTTTCTGTTCCCCTAGTCCCTAAAAAGTGACAGGTGGAAAATTAGCCCTGTGAAAGCGGCACGGTATCATTTCTAATTTATTTATGAAAGAGTGGCATATAAGAGTGGCAGGATTAAAAAAACAACAACTATGTCCTGTCAAAGCGAGCAAAATAATGAGAGAGAGAGAGAGAGAGAGAGAGAGAGAGAGAGAGAGAGAGAGAGAGAGAGAGAGAGGACCGATATTCTTTCATCCACTGACGTCATGTCCACCCCGCCCATACCCAAGCATCACTTGAGGTATACATATCACGAGCAGCCAGACAATTTAAGGAGTTATTAAAACTTCGAATCGCACATACCCTCTGGAGACATTACTAGATCAATCAATATTTGCAGTTAACTTCTGAAGCGTCCTATAAAGTGTGAAACTGGCGGGGGGGGGGGGGGGGGGAGGTAAGTGGGGAGGGAGAGAGAGAGTGGGGGAGAGGAGGGGTTGCACACTTTAACATGAACCAAAGCATAATGTTCTAATCCTGGCACAATTTTCTGATTGTGAGATGTCCACAACGGTTAGAGTACCGAAATACAAAGCACACACACACACACACACACACACACACACACACACACACACACACACACACACACACACACACACACACACACACACACACACACACACACACGCGCGCGCGCGCGCGCGCGCGCGCACACGAAGGAAAAAGTTCAGCTGTCATCTTCGTACTCTAAACGAAAACTGATCTACAATCTCTGCAGCTGCATGACACAAATTATGCGTTTGCCAAATTTTCTGTGGTGGTGAACGTTTCGGGAATATGTGCCGTCTCCGTCGATCATTTTCAGATTGTTAGATGTCCACAACGGGCAGGTCGGCTGTCAGAAAAAGAAAAAAATCGAAGGGGCAATGGTTTGCAATTGCCGCTACATTTTAAAGGGTCGCCGTCTAACATGCATATCTAGGTTTCGCACAAGACTATTTTTTTTAAACCGTTTCTACGCTGAGGGTATCATCGTATATCTAACGCTAGCTGTCTGGAGCCTCCGCGTTGACACCAAGCAGCTTTCTTTTGGCCATTTATTCAACCCCATAAACCGCATGAAAACGTATACAGCGGTAACCAACCAAAACAGAAAACCTTTCTAAGGGAGATCACTCCAAGACAACATGGTAACAGCTAGCAACGGTAGAACAGAACGAAGATGTCGCACACTACTGACTGTTACGACTATAGTCATAGCACGGCAGTCGGGACTAAAATCTTGTGACGACTGTAGTCGTCGCTCGGGCACAATGGGTTGAACAGATGTGCTTGTGAATGCTGCTGGATATAGTCTATCTTGAGGTTGGTAAAGCTCTAAACACAATACACTTAGGTTTTCTGGCCGTGCGAACGAGGAGATCTTCAACATCCCAAAATTAATAAGTACGTCTTGTTTATGCTCAAACATTTTTTTCCTCCAATGCAACAAAATGAAATCTGCTTAAACCAACAACCCGAAGCTCGTCTATTCGGCCGTGTG
Source organism: Batillaria attramentaria (assembly GCA_018292915.2). Lineage (NCBI taxonomy): Eukaryota > Metazoa > Mollusca > Gastropoda > Batillariidae > Batillaria > Batillaria attramentaria. The sequence goes on from JACVVK020000201.1 coordinate 81,763, forward strand.
ACAAGACCGTGGAAGACGCTGTGCGTTTCGGCTTCTGCTTGCTCAGTGCCAGCGGATGTGAGGTTAAAAATGCATCTCACCTATCTAAAATGCATGATGCCAGGAACTACCAAAACAGCCCCGAACGACTTGTAAGACTAAAACTTCGAGTGGTGGTTCTTTAAGAGTAACAATAAATGGCGACAGGGGCTGTTCCCCTTATAGAATGGTGCACCATTTCGATGGATGAATTATTCATATTTTCTGGGTGTAAATTTTTCTGTTGTTTTGACCTTGTTCAGAAATGTGTGTCGTTTCGTTTGCGTGCCTTATTTTGCGACGATAGCACCTAGCCAGACCCAGATTCAGAAACAGGTTCACACCTAGACAAAGAGTAGTGCACAGCTGTCGCTTAAAGTGAAAAGGTTGTAGTCATGGTCTTCTTTAAGGAAGACAGTAAAAAACACGTTTTCAAGTTGAAGACATTTCCAGGACATAATTATATATGAGCGTGTTCCTCTTCGTTTGTTTGTTTTCCTCAACCCTTTGCCAGGCCCAGTGGTATTCCCGCAAGGTCACGGGTGGAATCCACGGAGGGCTCGGTAGCTGGGGTAATATCTGTGAGCATAGAAATGGTAACATAGCCTCTGTAATGTCTTTTCCACCAGACAACAAAGACGGAGAACTAGGAAAACGTCAGAACTTTTTTTTTTTTGCTCCCACGCCGGGATTCGAACTTATTACCCGAAAATTGACAGTCCAACGCTATACAAGTGGGGCTATCCCGGCAGTGATATGATTACTTGCAGACTCGGTCAGATTCCTTCCCCCAGGGTCTCTTTTTGTCCTGGGAAATATCGGCGTAACCAGCCAGACGTACTCCACGGCTCGCTCGTTTGCCTCCCGTGCACTTCTGTTCTCAGGCTGCACTGACCCGAGGTACCACCAGCATGAAGCTGCACTCACCCAGGGCAATTCTAGCATCTAGCTGCTTGGACCAGGGACACTTTCAGTCTCAAGCTGCTTAGGACCGAGGCACTTCACGATGGGGAGTGCACCCCACGTGTTTTCCCAACACATTTATCGCGTAAGCGTGGGAGACGTCTGAAAACTCCGATCGAATTTTGCCCTGGAAATAGACATCAGTTTCCGTTTTAAATGTTACGGAGTTTAAGTATTGACACGAGCTGAAACATTCATGTTTTGGATGTCAGGTTTTGGGCTTAAGGCAATAGATAAAACTTGACTTTCGCCTTTGTCTCAAACGGATAGGACGCAGTACTCGAAAAGGTGAGTTCGGACAGAGAAGAGAGGGTGGAGGTGATGGCTGGTGATGAGGCACAATGTCGATGACAATGACAGTCCTTTGTTTTTTCAAAGGTAAAGGATTTTGGCCAAAAAGCCAGTTTGCAGCCTTGCCGTTGCCAGACTACAATACACGAGTGACAGTATGCTAAGGAACGCACGCACGCACGCACGCACGCACGCACGCACGCACGCACGCACGCACGCACGCACGCACGCACGCAGGAAGGGGTGAGGATGGAAGACATGAGAGCGGTGGAGCAGGAGTGACTGGGTTTTATGCTTCGAAACAAAAATATTCCAAGACTGTTTTTTTGTTGTTGTTGGTGGTTTTTCGAGAAAATGCCATTTCACATTTTCTTTTTTTAAACTGAATATACCGAACGGTTCCAGATAACTGAAAGCAGGTCTCAGGACAAAAATTGCACTGGTTTTGAAAAGGTTAGAGGTGACGTCAGACGGGGCTCTTGTGGTTCCGCACTGTCATTCAGACTGCGCCCTTGGTGCATTGGATTTGCCTTTTTTTGTTTGGGAAGGGCCCGTGCTTGACATAACGTCAAGATGATACTTTTGTTTTTAGCTTTTGCTTCCGGATGTTTACGGAAGTTAAACTGTTTATCTTAGCGAAGAAGCTTTGTATCAAATTTGTTATTCATATATCTGATATGAATGTAATGCATATGAATGCATGCTCCCTCCCTCCTCCTCCCCCCCCCCCCATTCGAATTTTTTCTTTCAACAAAGTAAAGCAAATCTATCAGTTTTGTCATATTATAAAACAACAGCAAGCAAGAACAACAATGATTTCTAGAAGAAACGTTATGTTCACTGGAGAAACGTTCTTTTAAAAAATTAAGGGATTGAAAAAATATTGCATTTATCATTATGTTTATCCTGGGCTACATTGAACAAAAGTTAGTGTCACCTCTCTCCCAGAAGCTGGTGTAGCCCTCCCAGTATGTATACTTATAATTATTAATGGTATCATTATTAACTATCATAGCTATTTGTATTATTCGAATTCATGGGGAATATTCAATCGATTTTTCTGTACAGTTATGTACAGAACTAGTAGAGGACTGGACAAGAGGTAGGTTGACCTTTGTCTCATAATCGGTCAGTGAACTGAACAGCTTTGTCGAATAAGAAAACTTCCTGTTGCTGGGAGACACAATAATCAGCAGACAATTCCCAGTTACTAGGAAATAATCAACAAGTAATAACTGTGCATTATGTGGGCGCTTTACCCGATTACTTGAACTGGCTCAAAGCGCCGCGAACTGAACCCAACGCGCAAACTCACGTGAATCACACGCATTCTCTCACGATCACATACATGAACACATTTTTATCACGTGGTGCGAAGGGTCAGCTCAGTAATTTAAGTTTCGGTATTTATGATTGCATTTATTTTTAAAGTTTGTGGCTGAACATTTCCAAAGCAGATGGGGAGGAAGCCGGAGTGCCCGCAGAGAACCCCGACGATCGGCCCGAATGAACGGTTCCGCATGCGAGATGGAAACATTCTTAGCCCCAAGTGGGACTCGAACCTGACCTCTCGCATTGGTGGCGAAGCCTTAACACATTTCGAACCGCGCACAAAGTATCCGACGTTTATTGACTCTTTTTCCGGTTTGGGCCCTGTATACGAAAATCAGGCAAGATTAGCGGTTCCTTGATGGCTCTTACTGCAGCAAACATGAGTATAATCAAAGTGTGACACTCCAACTAAGCCAAATTTAAATCCATGCAGACAACAATTAGTGAGGCCGCTGGTGCACAACTCCAAACTTACTTGGCAGGAACTGAGTTAACCACTGGACCACCGACCGCCCCATGTTCATAATAATGTCGAGTAATAATAATAATAATGAGTATTGTATAGGCGCTTTACCCAATTTCAGGAATAGGCTCAAAGCGCCGCGAACTGAACCCAACACGCACGCTCACGTGAATCACACGCATTCTCTCGCACACTGGACATAAACACATTACAATCACGTGGTGCGAAGGGTCAGCCCAGCTATTTAAATTTCGGAATTTATAATTGCATGTATTTTTCAAATTTGGTGGGCTGAACATTTCCAGAGCAGAGTAACGGCAGATTAGGGCTGTGATTAGACCACTCTCCTTCACAACACTAGCAGTTCACCACCGAGGCTTCAAATCATGTCCTGGAACAATTGTAAGGAGAGCACTGCAATGTTGACCGCTTGGTTTATCTCTCGTAAGCCTCTCGGGCTATTCCTGTTAATTACGTTCTGTTGTTTCTCTGTCAAAACAGTCCCGACTGTTGTCAGATTAAGCAGACGGCTGGTTATAAGGACGGACAGGGCCCGTATGTAAAAGTCGAGGTTAGGGATTTTCACTCCGGGTTAAAGTCAAACCTCGAACTAAACTAGCTCTAGGGTTAAATTTCTGTTGTTTTTATGTTAATCAGGAGTCGGGTCCATTCCACCATGGTGCCTAAGCCGTTATAGAAGGGTTTTTCTTCCTCTCCTCGCTTCCTTTTTCTATTTAATTTTGTTTTGGGGTTTCGTTTGTCCTAGTCTGGGTTAGGCCCGTAGCCGTGGGTTAAATTAACCTCGAGTTTTACATGCAGGCCCAGAACACGTCAGGGACGACACAAAGTGTTCTGAAAAAAAAAATTCAATATTTTTGCTAGGAGTGTTTTCGGAGCATCCGTCAATATTTACTATTTTCCGTATGAAAAGAAATTGTAACGAATGATCATTTTTAAAAAAGGGCTAGTGGGGTGTGCATGTATTGCACGGTTTTCTTTATAATTGAATGTACATTAAAAAAAGTGGAGAAATCACTTCATCCGTCATTGGGAATTGAAATTTGATTGAAATGTTGTTTTGAGAAATACGTTCACGTTCTAGCACAGAAAGATAATAATCTCTGAAAACAAAGTTTGTCTGTAGCTTTATTTTATTTTAGAAGCAACGTACCGGGATGACCAGTCCATTTCAGCTTGTTGGAACACTTTTCAGAGGGGTAGGGTGTGTGTGTGTGTGTGTGGGGGGGGGGGGGCAGGGGGAGGGGGCGGGAGTGGGAGAGGGCGGGGGGTGTTAAATAAAATATGCAGGAAACAGCATGATGGTTCTGTTTTTCATGGATACGCTACACCGAGTGTTCATAAGATCGGACGTTTTATCCTCTGAGGACATCTGAAAATGGCATTTAAATACCATTAAGTGGCTATTATCCGTAAATAATGCGTGATCAATGCGATTACTAGAAAGTCAAATTGTAAATAATTTGGAGACAAAAGCTGTACGCGTTTGAAAAGAGCTCGTAGCAGAAAACACAAATTAACAACGGCTAAAAATCGAAAGCGTGTGCTGATGTTAATTTCCTCAATTTAATTCAAAACTGGAAAGGAAATAGCATGAACTTTATTCTCTCGGAAAGTTATTGAACCGTTTTAACACCAGCTCGTCAATAAATCAAATATGTGTCCTGGCGTGCTATTCACTTCACCACAAATATGTTAACAAAAAAACCAGAAAGCTTGGCCTGCTGACATTATTAGAAATGCAACTCATGTTTTTCAACAGCACACCAACAAAACAAAACAAAACAAAAAATCGTTCGGTTTGGTGGACGTTGTTTGGTAAAATGGCATTTCATTCCTAATTCTTTATGGGGCTTTCAATGGTAAGCAATTGTTAAGTTCTGTTGAAAATCATTTTTGTAAATATAAACATTTAGATTTTTTCCCTTTTAATGCTGTCATAGTCCTCTCCTCCTGCTCTCCTTGTCAAGGTGTCATGGGACTTTGAAGTTATTGGTCAGTATTCTTATCTTCTTATCTTCTTCTTATCTTCTACCCCCCCCCCCCTCTCCCCTCCCAGATTTGTCCAAATCTGTGCCAGTTCGTTGATCTGTCATACATGACGTCATGTCGAAAGCGTAGGAGATTTACTGCAGTCTTTAGGCTGATTTGGTTCTTCATGAGTCAGTCAGCACAAAACACTAAAATCAATCGCTGTTGCCGCAAATATTTACTCACGGCTGAATCATGCAGAAGCTTCCTACGCTTTAGATCGGCGGAATTTACCCGATTCCGGAAGGTGCTTCCCGTGATTGTAAATCGTTTCATTTCGGGTCTAACGGGTAGTTTCCTTTATGGAGCTCCATCATCCAGTCACCTGCTCGGGGCATAAGCCAGCAGCTGCACGTTGTACGTCTTCCACAGACAAGAGAAGAATACATATGACAGAAAGATGGTGCCGCTATGGGATGTGCAGAGAGACAATAGAGATTTGATTTGCGAGCCTATTCACGCCTTCTTCACGGCTCGAGATTCCCCGTCCGTCTCCCGTTACTGGCTCTCTGTAATCCAGGACCAGCCCTAAAATTGACAAGTGTCCTGGCCGCGTCTCGTCGGTCCAAGTAAAGCAATTCAATCGAGCAGGGCTAGACTGACTGTTGAGTAGCACCCAGGCAGCTAGCCTCTATTATTACCCACACTCAGCTCTGCCTAGCACAGGGCTCAACATCTTTCACCTTTTGGTGGAAACTTTGGCTAAAAATTTTCTCTACCCCCCCCCCCCAAACCCGGAAAAAAGTGTGTTTTCTCCTCTGAAGCACTTCAAATCATACCAACATGCACCAAATTGCTCAGATTTTGGCCTAATTCTTACATTTTTCCTAAAAAAATTGGTGTTTCCTCATCTGGACCCGCATGTAATAGTCGAGATTAGGGCTTTTAGCCCTGGGTTAGAGTCTAACCTCGAACTAAACTAGCTCTAGGGTTAAATTTTCTGTTGTTTTTATGTTTTAAATCAAGAAGCGGGCCCATTCCAGCAAGGTGCCTAAGCCGTTATAGAAGGATTTTTTTCTTCCTTTCTTCGCTTCCTTTTTTAAAAAAATTATTTAATTTTGCTTTTGTCCTAGTCTGGGTTAGGCCTGTAGCCGTGGGTTAAATTAACCTCGACTTTTACATACGGGCCCACAAGCATTTAAAATCATGCTAAAATGCTGAGAATTGCACAAATTTTAGTCCAATTAAAAAAACAAACAAAATAAAATCCCGGAGGAGCACGTCCCGTGCACCCCTAGTATAACGGATCTGTTTTGTCACTTTGTCACTTTGTCACTTTGTCACTTTGTCACTCAATGCTGTACACATTTCCTTCTTTTGGATCATGAACCAGCTCGGGGCGGCCGGTGGTCTAGTGGTTAAGAGACTTGTCACAAATGCGAGAGGTCAAGGGTTCGAGTCCCACTCGGGGGGCAACAAATGTTTCCTTCTCGTATGTGGTACCGATCATTCGGGCCGATCGTCGGGGGTTTTCTCCGGGTACTCCGGCTTCCTTCCCCTCTCCTTTGGAAATGTTCAGTCCACAAAATCTGAAAAATAAATGCAATTCTAAATTCCGAAACTTAAATAGCTCAGCTCAACCACGTGATTGTAACGTGTTTATGTCCAGTGACAGTGTGCGACAGAATGTGTGTGATTCACGTGAGCGTGCCTGTTGGGTTCAGTTCGCGGCGCTTTGAGCCGATTCATGAAATTGGGTAAAGCGCATATATAATACTTATTAGGATTTGTTTCAAGTTTAGCTTGGGAGTCAAAGCGACCCAAAATGTGCGGAGCTGTGCTTTTCTTTGTTGTTGTGGGTTTAGTGTTCCTTTCCACACCCCGTAAGCATGACACCAAAGACGGAACTGTGAGTGTTTAGAACATACAGTCATGGCTGGCAGCATGAAAAAGTGCGTCTTCTTCACTGGCTATAATTATTCAGTACACTCTGGTTATTGGTCATACCTGTACTGTAGAATGATGCTGATGCTAACTTGTGCAGACTGAACCACGGTTCGCCCACATCTATCAAGTCTTTTACTTTCAGGGATTTAAGTGGTCTAGACTGTTTCATCTAGATTAGGAATGATCGCGTGTAACACTTACCAAAGTTCACGTGCATGTGCGCATGGGTGGGTGTTTGGGTGTTTAACGTCCTTTTCCACCACGTAAGGGTGATATCAAAGAGGAGGCAACGAGCGAAAGGCCAGCAAAAATATTTGGCCCCAGCCGGGATTCGAACTCACGACCCGTGCATTGACAGTCCAACGCTCTATCATTCGGCTATCCCAGCTCCCCTCACGTGCATGTGCAGACAACGGTGTGTTGTCGTGAAGGACCGTTTGGTGTTTTTGTCTTGTGTCGATCGCTGCTGAGACCAGCTTCTGATTGTGTCCAAATCGAATTACTGGATCGAACTAGGAAACGAAGGGAACGTTGACTGCCTGTACTACTACTCGTAATATCAGTTACTATCAGGTCTCACAGGTTACACCACTCTCACTCTTTGCTGTGAAACAGGCTGTTGTCGAGCGGTAAAAATATAAATACAGTATATTGAACGGAAAATACCTTGCCTTCCCCCGCCCCGTCCTAAAGAGTCAACCAACCAACCAACCAACCAACCAAGAAACAAACTAAAAACCAATAAGAAATAAAGAAAACAAACAAAATAACGTCAACAAAAACATACGTATTTTTCTTGGAGAATTTTTGGAAGTGTAGTCAAACCGAAAGAGTATTGCTTGATCTGAAACAAACCAACCAAACAGCCGACCGACCAACCAACCAACCAACCAACCAACCAACCAACCAAACACCGTCAATAAAAACATGGATGCTCATCATTTCTCATGTTTGCCAGCCATTAAAAGGTCACTGAACGACCACTGAACGATCCAAACTGTTTTTAAAATTGGAACTAAAGGCAGCTAGTCTTTCCGATCACGTTTTAGCTAAGTGCACATATGGAGCTGGAAAAAAGAATTGGGGCAGCAGCAAAAAAAATAATAAAAAAAATGCACATATGCTATGGTGAGGGTGGAGAGGTGGGGTCGGGGTATTAACCACTTAATGCATTTAACTTGCGTACGAAACATTTCAGATATTCCCCCCATGATGAACAATTCTCTTCATCAAGGCTCAAATTAACTACTGCCCACGCCTGGGTTATAAAAGAAACAGTGACGAACACGGCAATGAGAATTAAACGCTGAAAATTTAACCTCCAGACAAACGAGTCACTTATAGTGAAGCACTAGGTGTCTAGACCATGCGGGGAGTGTTGAACGGGTTATTGACGCGGAGCCAGCCGTGTCGTACGTGCTGTTCAGCTAATGCTATGTAGTCACCGGTGTACCTCTAAACATCATCTCCCATACCATACTAGCGGCACATACGCTCATCATAGCAAGTCAAGGAGTGCCTTGCAATTCCTGACGTTGCTGTAAAATTTGTCATAATAAAGTCAAGCGTGTTTTACGAGCAGCAGCCAAGCACCCCCCCCCCCCCACCCCCGTCAATGTCATAAGTCCCCTTTCGGGGGGATGAAGGGGGGCAGACAAAGGCGTCCTGTCGTACATCGACAGAAACGGTTACGGAAGGCACCTTAAGTGATATAAGTCGGGTTTTTTAAAAAATATTTTTTTTTTAAGGATACGGAACCGCTTCGTGTGACACAACGATATCATTTCGACAATCTGTGATTGCAGGGGAGCCGGGGTGGCCGAATGGTAGAGCGCTGGACTTCTAATGCTCGGGTGGTGAGTTCGTTTCCCGGCTGGGGCCAAATATTTGTGCTGGCTTTTCCATCGTTGCCCCGTCTTTGATATCACCCGTAGATTACAGTAGTTTTCAAAAGCACAACTGCCGTTGTCAAAGGCATTAGCCAACTGGAAACAGAAAGTACGCTTCCGTATCATCATGATGTGTCAAATCACTGGTGGTACTAGATAGGCGGCCTGTAACAGATCCATTGCGCCAAGGAACTGTTTCCTTTGACTATGTAACTGGATCTGTATAATAGGCCCGTAACAGTCAAGGATACATCAATTTAGACCCCCCCCCTTTCTGACTGGATTGAATCGCGTTCATCTGGACTGTTCCCTAATATAGCTGTCACTTCTTCCCTATAACCTGTCCGTTAGGGCCGTCTCAAATCACTCTGGTGAGGGGAGGGGGGGGGGACGTGAAACCTTAGCTTACCTACATAGACAGTCAGCCTGTGATGCCGGGGTGGCCGAATGCTAGAGCGTTGTACTTCTAATGCTTGGGTCGTGAGTTCGTATCCCGGCTGGGGCCAAATATTTGTGCTGGCTTTTTCATCGTCGCCCCGTCTTTGATATCACCCTATGTGGTGGAAAAAGACGTAAAAGCCCCAAACACACACCCAGCCAGCCAGACTGTCATGCCTCCGGTGTTATTTCTGTGTGGCGGTTTAACTGAACAGTGACACCGGTTGCTATGTTTGCTTCTGTTTAATTACCGGGAGTGGTGTGAATGTGGTAACAGACGATGTACAGTTTCAGTCACGTAGGAATCTTTTCCAGTCGTGGGCGCGTAAGAACGATTGCAGGAACGAGTTTATTCAGGCTTGACGATTTGGTTTGGCTGGTGTAGGTGACTCCTGCGTGGAAAGAAATGTCGAGTTGCCTAACCGGGGGGGGGGGGGGGGGGGGGGGGGGGGGAGGGGGAGGGAATGATGGGGGCTTAAACAAATTATCAAGTAGAGAGAAAACAAATCGCCCTTGTGAAAATTGTTGTCTTCCTTGGGATAATAAAATTGTCGTGGGACTGTTTGTGCGTCCACATAAACCGTTTCCGTGCACAACCAACAAAAGAAAGAAAGAAGACAGAGAAAAGAAAGCAAAAAAAAACAAAAACAAAAAACAATAAACAAAAAAAAAACCGGACAAACATCTTACGTGCAAGTCAGCCTACTAATACAAACAAACATACAAACTGATGAACGGACAAAGAAAGAAACGAACAAATTTAGAGAGAGAGAGAGAGAGAGAGAGAGAGAGAGAGAGTTGGCACGCAGATTTGAATTTCTCTCTTTTCTGCACGTGACCGTGTCATTTTTCGGCAGCTTCCCAGAGTTCCGTGCAACAGCCGCCTTCAACAAACAAAAACTACGTTTACGTGATACCTAACGATTTTTCACATGTCCCTGCTCCTGTTAGGTGATGTTGTAGGCCACTGTATTGTCACGTCGCGTCGTTGAATGTTTCCATTGCAGAGAATTGATTCTTGATAGCTTAATGCATCGTAGCACAGCGCAGGGCTGTGTGACAGTTGTGAAACAGGAGCAGGCACTTTCGTGTCGTAAAATGAATGCTTTCAGTGAGGTGAAAACCTATCCCTTCCCGCTTGATCGGGTTTATGGTAATTAAATAACAATGAACTATAACTAGACTGTGGTGACGTTGCCACGGTTTGTCATATCCAGCAGGATGATTCCTTTTATGCGATAGTATTCGATGTCGTTGCTGTGTCACTGACTAGGCATTAAATTGCACAGAAAATATAGCTGTGGTGACTGCTTTATTCACACGTACGCGCTGTGTGTCGGATGATGAATGTAGATCATGAAATCAGGCCCTCATTTCGAGAGTCACATCTTACAGAAAAATGTATGAATATGGATGCATGACTATACACACTCATGCTAGAATGTCCGGCGTTTCAAGAGGAGCGCAACAAGCACATACCACTTCGTTTCCTCAAAGTCAAATCGACGTACAATCTTTGTAAACTGTTGGGATCAACATCCAAAAAAGTTGCCCTTGCTCTAGCAAAATTTTTGAAAGCGAGTAGGACGGTATAGTGTGTGTGTGTGTGTGTGTGTGTGTGTGTGTGTGTGTGTGTGTGTGTGTGTGTGTGTGTGTGTGTGTGTGTGTGTGTGTGTGTGAGAGAGAGAGAGAGAGCTGTTTCAGAGGTTTCATAGATGGTTGCGCTGTCCGGTGTATAGATTGTGTGTATGTTGTACATATAATTATCTTCTGTCGTATCGTTCTGTGTATAATTATGTGGTCTTGGTTTATTTGAATTTTCTTCTTTTTGTATCCTCCATACCCCAACAGGGGGAAAAGGAAATAAAATCTTGAATCTTGAATTTTGTTGTCATTAACAGAGCGTTCATACATTTAAAAAATGAAACCGTTTGTGTCGAATGAAGATACAGCACTTGTGACACAGCGCAAATTTGGACAGATTGTGTGACGTACAAACGATAGAAATGGCAGTGTTGGTTTATCACGCAGACTAGACAAATACTGGTATCTGCTGATCTTTTCAAACAGTGCTTCCCTCATCGAAAACAGACGCGAAATGAATAACTGAACAAGCCATCACATGAAACAATGCTATCATGCATAATTCGTCTCCGATTATATCGCCTAGTTATCTATTCGAGAGTTTGTAAAAAAAAAAAAAAAAAAAAAAAAGAGAGCCGACGCGTAAAATGTTGCAACGATCCGCGATTTGCAGAGCGTATTTTTCCCCACAATAAATAAAACAACCGCTAGAACGCTTCGCACCGTCACACACACACACACACACACACACACACACACACACACACACACACACACACACACACACACACACACACACACACACACACACACACACACACACACACACTCTTCAGATACATTACATCCCTTTTCACTTTCGAACAAAACGACAGAATTCGAATGGGTGCTATTTTCAACAGCCGTCAAGCGTTTGTTTTCATAGTTTCGGTTGACTGTCGACGAAGTGAAATCGTGACAGCACAGCAGAACGTTTAAGAGGAAAAAGTCACCAGCAAACGATCGAACAACTGAATAGGTGACTTTGTTCGTATGCGTGACATTTTCCCATGAGACCCAGGGGACAATATGTTACCGGCAGTTGGTTCTGAAGCTTCTTTCAATGAATTATCGATTAGTTTTTGCATGGTGATTTTAGATACTTGGCACAAAAGATGGATGTCGCGTGCTGAGGTTTCAAGTGGAATATCGTGTATGGGTGCATTGGTTACAGATAGTAACGCTACCATTCTTGTGCTCACGGATCGTTCAGAGCTGTTTTCCTGGTACACGTATCCAGTATCACACCACTTAGACGCCTGGACAGTGACATCGTCTGTAATGCTGGCACTGAGCCAAACATAAGCGTACTCGATGACGCAGCGACAACACTGAGTGCTCGAGTATTGTAACAACAGTCGTAGATGTTAAATGTCTGACAGCTCGTGCAAAGTGTAAACAACATTGTACCGCATTATGAGCTGTACTAATCATCAAGAAAGAGTGGAATAAGCCCGCTGAAGGGACCATCTTTCAATAACGTATTAGTGGTTCTGAGCTCTTTTGGCAGTGTCTGCCATCTTACCACCTTAACACCTGCACAGTGACAGCATCTCACAGGCTGGGACTGACCCAGCAGAAGGCTTTTACGCGGCGAGAATATCAATGTATTAGAGCTAGCTCTAGTGCATTGAGGCATGGTCAACCGTTCAGTGGGAGAACTGGAATTTTCACCGGGTGGAACGGCCTGCAGATAGCAGTGTATTGCGAACAACGATCTACAGGGTCCGTATGTAAAAGTCGAGGTTAATTTAGCCCATGGCTACGGGCCTAACCCAGACTAGGACAAAAGAAACCCAAAAGTAAAATTGAATAAAAAAGGAAGCGAAGAAAGGAAGAAAAAAAATCCTTCTATAACGGCTTAGGCACCTTGCTGGAATGGGCCCGCTTCTTGATTTAAATTTAAAAAAAACAACCAAAAAAAAAACAAAAAAAACCCAGAAAATTTAACCCTAGAGCTAGTTTAGTTCGAGGTTAGACTCTAACCCAGGGCTAAAAGCCCTAACCTCGACTATTACATACGGGCCCTGATCATTAAGATAGACCTGCTTATAGGCTGACATTACATAATAGAGCTTGTGAGAAAAGTTTTTTTTTTTTTTTTTTTTTTTTTGCAGCGACTGACAACTATTTTCTTAAGAGGATAGCGTTTTGCTTGAAACATTCTTTTATACAGTGATGAGCTGATTTCGATCAGTAAGTTTTCTGGATATGATACTTTGATGAAACTTTTCAGTTAGTCACCCAGAATGCATGAAAAGCAAATCAGTTTAACTCGTTCCTGCAGCTCAATTGTGACTGGCGGTGATTAACTGGAAGTTTTCTTTTCAGTGTCATGGGATTATCATCTTTTCATTCTAGGAACAGTCTGTCCTGCTAAGAGAATGACGTTTTGTCACAAGCTCTGTAATGTCTGGCACATAAGATAAATAACTCGGTAATCACAAGAGTGTGCGGGTTGAGTTGAGAGGTTAATGGCCTGAATCAAACAGTTGGCCAAAAAACAACAACATCTAGATGCTGCTTAAACGTCATGTATATGATTCATTACCATTGTTTTCATCAAGTGTCTTTACAAAGTTATGAACCAAAGGAGGCGGCAAATTGTGTCTGGCACAAAAGATAAATAACAGAATTCACGTGAGAGTGCGGGTTGAGCTGAGCGGGTAATGCACTAAATCAAACCGTTGGAGCCGCCAATGCTATTCAAGTGTGCTATGTATGATGCATCACTGTATCACTGTTTGCACCAAGTGTCTTTGCTTCGGCAGAATTGAAGCATATGCTGCCGTTCTGTAGTCGAACTTCTCACGCAAGTTTCAGGACATGCTCGTTTATATGTGGACATATTACTACAATGGACAAGCTCGATAACCTTGATACCATAATAGACAAATGATATCATTATCCACAGGCTCAATCGAATTCACCCAAATATCTTTTTCCCAACCGCCAAGTCTGTTTTCCCGAACGCAACATCAATTTTTTTTCATTACTCCAGTGGATTCTCAGACACGACAGTTCAAGTTTGTAGGGATCAGCCTGTCTTCCCCCTTCGGGCAGAAGAGAAAAATCTACCCTGGATATTCTTTGTTGCCGTTACTCGTTACTCTTTTGGCGCTGAATTCAATCTGTTTACACGCAGGAGGTATTCTTGTGCAGAACCGACAGAGCATTCTTCTTGAGACATCTGTCTTCGTTTCCAGGCCATATCTGATAAACCACGGACACCGTATGAAGATAAATGAACTTTAGGGTTGGCTGGTTGTCTGTTTAGCCTGAACGAGAATTAATCTCCTGTCGGAAAAGACGTTTGAGAAAATACACGCCTTTATGTAAACGAATTTGATGTTTTTCTTAACTGAGATCTGACACAGGTTTTGTTCATCAGGTGGGTGGGGGGAGGGGTTGAATTAAGAAATCCCTGATGCCTTTGCAGTTTATGTCATGGGGAGGATCTCACAAACTCACTGAAGACAAATTAATTACTTTATTGGAAGCAATCCAGGAAAATTATTACGGGCTTCAGTTTTGCCATGCGGTGACATTCTCTAGATTCTGTCTTCATGAAACCCGTTATGCTTGTTTACTGCTGCAAAGAATCATTGTGTGTATATTTATTTCTGCAGCAAAACATGTGTCTTTGAAACCCAGGACAAAAGTAGATGCATCCAGTTTGCCTAGTCCATGAACAGAGTAAATTTTGTGCATGAACAGTTGCCGTACAGCAAGCCAAGACGATTCTGTAAGGCCTCGGTCACAACCGGCTGCACGATTTTTTTATGCTTGCGATCTCCACGAAATGTCTGCGGCCTGCGGCTTCTACGATCTGAAAAAAAAAAATTAAGGTTGCAAATCGTGCGTACGATATACGTGCGATGGCGTACGTTCCCCGCAAGTCTCGCACGGGTAACGTCTTGCGATTTCAGTTGGTCAAAAATCGTACGACGGCCGTACGGATCGTACGTTGTCCTCGCAGTTATCGTACGGAGGTCGTACGCCTTCGTACGACGTTCGTGCGATGTTGACGATGTTTGCACGGGCTATACGGGTGTCGTGCGTGCGCCGTACGGCTATCGTAAGTGCTCTGTACGCGTGGTGTGCGTCGGTCGTTCGACGGCCATGGCCGACGCGCGTTTTTCATGCATATAGGGACCAGCCTATTATATACATGTAGTTTGTTTATGGAAAGAAGACATCAGAGGATTTGGATATTATTAACAGAGAGTTTGACAAACCTATGGACACGTACACAACTTGACAGACACTGACACAGCACTGCAACACTTCTACATTGCACACCAACATCCCCCGGGCCCGCACCTCTGGAGCCGTGGTCACGACGCGAACGCAAATTTCTTTGCGCAAATAGGTTGCGGATCGTAAGTTCGTATGTGGCTACGTGAAAACTATCTCTTCCGCTAGTTGGCCGGTCACGACGCGCACTTACTGGAAACGGTGTCACGAACGGGTTATTTTTAGATAGGTGTGGGACCCCCGGGATTCCCACGGAAAACACCATCACGTGACCTGCACAAATTCTCCTTGCAGCGTGAAGAGTGAAAGAGAAGAGGGGGTGTGTTCACTACGCGTTCACTACAGAGTTTTTGATCGAGTCATGTTTATCTGCCGTAGCGTCAGGTTAAATGCGTGGCATGTATGTGGAGAGTGTGATCAGGAGAGCATGCACGTCGCATATAGACCGCTCCCTAGCAGTCTTTATCTCAACATTGGACGGACTACAACCAGTAGAAGCATTTACTGCACGTACAAACCGTATGTAGC
>JACVVK020000201.1:100000-117500 GCA_018292915.2 Batillaria attramentaria
TGTCAGGTCTTGCACAATCGACCCCGGTCTTCAGTCAACACACAGCGACAGGAAGTCAGTCTGTGTTCCAGGCTTCTTTTGTCTTCCGTCGTGATCCACTGCCTGCTAAAACCACAAAGAACCGCCATAAATAAGTGACACGCTGGAATCTACTCCCTTTTCCCTTCAAACCGCGAAGTTTGTACCTAAATGACCCAGTGAATTGTGGCACTTGTGTATGCGCGTGATTGTGCCAGCATAAAAGACTGTGTGTCCGCGGAAGTTGCATGTATTGTCTCGTTGTTTTCAGCAGCAGACATGAACCATCGAAAAAACGACTTTCCTTTTAACTATTAGTTTTTTTCGCGAAAGAAAGAACCTTGAATTGTAGTTAGGACAGGGTCTGTGGTTTAGAATGTTTCCTTTCTGTTGCCGTTATTGATTTCAACAAACAATTCATATGTCTACGTCCGGTGTGTGTGTGTGTGTGTGTGTGTGTGTGTGTGTGTGTGTGTGTGTAAAATCCATCTTTGCTATGTGGTCAATCGGTACCGGGTGTGCCATTAGTCAGACAAACAACTGTCGTACCGTTTGATACCCTTTGATTACAAGCGCGAAACAGGATGCAGGACAACGGGACAGAAAGGCAAGACAGTCTGTTTAGCTCGCAGCTGCAGCCTGTAATAGAGCTCACGACCCGGGCAATTAGGCAATTACTAAAATTAGACTCAGTCTTGCTCAGAATCCAAGGTAAAGATCTGAGAGACTTTTCTATTAGAATCTCAAGTTTCTTTGCGTTTGTCCTCAGAACGGCTAACGAAAGCTTCACAACACTGTCCGGCCATGTTTACTCCATTTGGATGCGCGAAAAGCAGTCCCAGTGGTATCACAAACGGTGAACAGCTTGTAAAAACGGTGAACAGCTTGTAAAAAATGTGTCACTTACCCAGTCATGTCTCACAGTTTTTAAACGACACTGCCCCACTAAGGTGAAAACTCTCATTCAGTGATTGCCCCTGCGTGTTTCTGTTCTGCAGGGGAGAAAACTCCCACCAGACGTCTGGGCAAACACTGGAAAATTAATTTTCTCGGACGAATAGCTGAGATGACGATGTAGTTAAACTAGAAATCTCAAGGGGTTGTTTGCATGCTGAAAGTGAGTGTTGTTCTATTTTCGTATGAGAGGGAAGGCAAATGTGTATCGAATTTAAGATTTAAAAGCGTGATTACTAACATTACTATACTTCACAGCTGACAAATTTGATTTCGAAACAGATGCCTGCATACATAGTGAACTTGGACTGGGGAAAAGCTCTTACGCTGTTAGTTTCCTGTATTCCTTCGCCTTAATGTATTAACTGGTTCTGCGGTTTAAAATTCCTTTTCTTTTTAGGCAACAGCAACAAAAACAACAACAACAACAACATGAAACAAAAAAAAAAACAAAAAAAAAACAAACAAAACAAAACAACAAAAACAAACCACCACCACCACCACCACCACCATCACCACCACCAACAACAAGAACAACAACAAACAAACAAACAAAAATCAAAGCAATCCCTAAAATGGAGTTTTAAACCGTAGAACCAATCATTAAATCAAAGCGAAGGAATATAGGAAATTAAGAGCTCACGAAGGTTTTCTTTCATTTAAAAACAAACAAACAAACAAACAATCCGAAACAACCACAACAAAAAATCCGTTTGCTGTTACTCTCTCTCTCGCTCTCTGTCTGTCTGTCTGTCTGTCTCTCTCTCTCTTGCTCTTCTCGATGCTGGCTATTTTCCGAAGCCTTGGTGTATGTCAATTATTGTTCCACTTTACAAGAAAGGGAACGCTGATGAACCGGGGAACTATAGGGGAGTATCACTCCTCAGTGTTGTCAGCAAGGTGTTTACGTATATATTAAACAAAAGGCTTACGGAATGGGCTGAAGAGCAAAGTGTGATTGCAAAAGAACAAGCTGGATTTAGGTCAGATCACTCCACAGTAGACCACATCTTCACTCTCATCGCCATTATCCAAAAAAGTATGTCACAGGGCAAACGAAAAGCGTATGTGGCTTTCATAGACTATGAAAAGGCGTTTGATTCTGTAGATAGAACATGCCTATGGTCACTGTTGTGTAAAAGAGGTCTCTCCAGGAAAATGTTATGTTTACTTCAAAGTGTATACGAAACTGTTCGTTGTTGTGTAAGATCTGGCTATGACTACACAGATTTTTTCGAGTCGCCCTGTGGCGTTAAGCAAGGTTGTTTGCTGAGTCCAAGAATTTTCTGTCTGTTTATCAACGAAGTAGCAGATGAGATTCGGAAGGGGGGAAGACATGGCATAAAATTGTCACAGCTAATAGAAGAGATTTTTTCACTGTTGTTTGCAGATGATGTTGCACTTGTATCACACACCGTGGTGGGCCTCCAAAACCAATTAAATGTCCTGGCTAGAGCCTCAGCAAATATTGGCCTTAGAATAAATATGGACAAAACCAAGGTAATGGTATTTAGGAAAGGCGGTTATTTGGCGGCCAGAGAGAAGTGGTTTTTAAATGGGCAAAAAATTGAAGTAGTTAACTCGTATACTTATCTCGGTTTTACACTGACAACCATGTTGTCTGCAAACATTGCCTTGGAAGGAATAGCTGTTAAAGCCAGGAAAAAAGTAATGGAAATTTTCAAATCTCTGTGGAAAAATCGGCTGTCAAGACATCAAGGTGTATCTAAAGCTTTTTGACCTCCAGGTACAGCCTGCCTTGACTTATGCGGCGGAAATTTGGGGTTGGGAAGAGGCAAAGCAAGTAGAAGCGGTACACATGTATGCTTGTAAAAAGATTCTAGCTGTCAGTCAGAAAAATCCAAACACACTTGTGTATGGGGAGTTGGGTAGGTACCCCCTTTTTATAAACACACTGGTGAAAGTTGTAAAATACTGGCTACGTCTTTTGACACAGGATGAGGCCAGACTCCCAAGAGCAGCGTATGAATCGGCGAGAACATTGGATGACAAGGGGAT
Source organism: Batillaria attramentaria (assembly GCA_018292915.2). NCBI lineage: Eukaryota > Metazoa > Mollusca > Gastropoda > Batillariidae > Batillaria > Batillaria attramentaria. The sequence continues at coordinate 102,992 of JACVVK020000201.1, forward strand.
AGAAACTTGGGCAACACATGTGAGGAAATGTATGTTCTCGTACGGATTTGGGTTCGTGTGGTTGTATCAGGGGGTCGGAAACAAAGCAATGTTTCTAAGAGAGTTTAAACAGCGCTTGGTGGACTGTTACCATCAAGACTGGCACTGGAAAATTGTCAATAGTCAGCGATATGTGAAATATAAAGAATTCAAACAGACGTTGCAGCCAGAGCCGTATTTAAACGAGCTAACTACCAGACATTTCCGCGATGTAGTTGTTAGATTCAGATTAGGAGTAAATGAACTTATGTCCAATAAACATAGATATGCACAAAATGCTAGTGCAAGATGCTGCCCTTTTTGTCAGGGGAAAGACGAGGACGAAGTACACTTTTTGTTCAGTTGCCCTGTGTATGAGCAACTCCGGACGGACAGATTCCCGAATCTATGCATTGACAACCCTACTATGAATGATATATCCGTGCTATTGAGTTTGTCCTTTGTTCGGACACTTGCAAAATTCCTAGTCGAAGCGTTTAAACTTAGAAATTATAAACTTGGTATGACATCTACATCCTTTGTAATGAATGATTGATACTCATTTTAGAGAACTATGCCATAGGAATGTACGCGCCACATGCCCCAATGTCACCAGTTGTAACCAGAGGGCTCAGCTGGGGGGAGTGTTCCCTTTTTGTTCCTTTTGTTCCTCTGTGTGTGTGTGTGTGTGTGTGTGTGTGTAGTGGGTATAAACTAGGATATATTCTATTGTACGCACAAAGTTGTCTACACGCAAAACAAAATAGTAAAGACATGCATACACATACTAGTAATATAAACTAAGGAAACGCACAGTTGGCAAGGACTGAGGCCAAAACAATCAAGCACACGACTATTTAAAAAATTCAAACTTGCGGGGTACAAACTAATGATGCAAATAAACCATCGTAATCTGTAGTGTATACATGTAACAGCATGTGGCCACGAATGTGGATACTTCATATGGTAATTATCTTATGCTTTTACTGTGTTTTTTATGTCTTTTTGTTTTTGTGTTTTTTTCCCCCTTTCTTTAAGCTATCCAGTACCCACACGTGTCTTGCTGTGAAAATGACGACTGATCATGTATTGTGCATGAATAACTCCCCCTTGTTACGGATCAAGTATCCAAACAATAAAATATGTCGAAGTCTCTCTCTCTTGTGTTTGTGTGTGTTTAAACACAACAATGTACATTAAAGAGAGAATACCCTTTAAGCTGAATGCCCAGGGAAATTGATTTTTTTCAACTCGTCCGATGTGTGACTTAAAAATTGATTTTTTTCAACTCATCCGATGTGTGACTTAAAAAAAAATGTTTTGACGATAGATGAGTCAAATTTTAAGGAGGGTTTCGATCGGGTTCACTCAATTCCTACCAAGTAAGTTTGGGGTTGTGCACCAGTGGCCCCAATAATAACAAATCATAAATAATGTCTGGATGTCTGGATGTCTGGATGAATTTCAACTTTGGCGTTGTGGGAGTGTTGCGCTTTCATCATACTCGTGTTTGCTGCCGTGAAAGCCGCAAGTCAAGGAACCTCTAAATCTTGCCTGATTTTCGAATACAGGGCCAAAACCGAAAAAGAGTCAAAAACGTGAGGTGGGTGGGTGGGAGTTTGGGGGTTTAACGTCCTTTTCCACCACATACGGGTGATATCAAAGACGTGGGGAACGATGAAAAAGCCAGAACAAATATTTGGCCCCAGCCGGGATACGAACTCACGACCCGAGCATTAGAAATCCAACGCTCCCCCGGCTCCCCCGGCTCCCCTCCAAAACGTGGGATATTCGTGCGCGGTAGGAAGTGTGTTAAGCGAGTTGCATGCATCCTTTCTCACCCAGATTCTCATTGAAAACGACCGTGATGATCCGCCAGATAAGCACATTTGAAAGTATTACACATATCTCTGTACACACACATACGCCAGAGCCGAACCTCGGGTGAGTCGAAGCAAAAACCTTTTCCCGGCCAAACAAAGCAACACTGGCTCTTCTCAAACTCGGACAAGTCGAAGTTGTCACTGGCACTGGTGGGGGGTGCCGGAGTGGCCGAATGGTAGAGCGTTGGACTTCTAATGCTCGGGTCGTGAGTTCGTATCCCGGCTGGGGCCAAATATTTGTGTTGGCCTTTTCATCGTTGCCCCGTCTTTGATATCACCCGTATGTGGTGGAAAAGGACGTTAAACCCCCAAACACTCCCCGCCCACTCACCCACCCTGGCACTCCTGGATTTTCCGTCTTCTGGTGGGTCGCCGCCAAGTCTTGAGTATCCGAAAGCATTTTTTTAATGGAGGTATAAACACTCTGCACGGGACTATGACAGTCTCCGTTTGGATATCCCGCGGGTCTAAAGGTGCGAGTTTAGTAGCATGAAGCAGGATGGTGAACCGAGAAGCACGTCTGCTCACAAAACTAGCTGGCTGATGTGACCCTCTGTCCTAATCTATAAGGATTCCTGTTGGAAATGTCCAAACTGTAAAGATGATTCACCATCAGAGGGTCTGCTTTGACCTCGGTGTTTCTGGCCATAACTCATTTTTACACTGTCTCGATCCGTTCATACAAATTTCATTGTCATCGGCCGGTACGGTATTCTTTTCATCGTGTTATCAAAACAGTATCACGTCAAAATATGAAACCATTTCTGAAAACCGCATTCGTTTGTTCGTGCGATCAAACATGAAACCGCGACAGCTGAATCGTCTCATCGTTATTTCATAAAATGAATGTATCTCTCGTTGACTTCAGAGAGTGCAGTATTTCTATCATCGTGTCATCAAAACTGTGTCGGGCAAACACATCAAACTGCTCCTGCATATGTGATGGTTAGTTAGTTGGTTATTTAGGGCTTATTATTGTTCCAACTCATTTTGTGAAGCTTTGCAGTGATGAATTATGCTCATATGGCGGGTGCATGTAACACGTGGCAAATAAAAAGGAACTGAGCTGATAATGGCGTAAAGTTAAACTCCGAAAAACGTTTGCATTTATGATCTCATTACGTTTTGTTATCGTACACGCATATGCACATTTTGTTTATTCAGAAAACGCACGACACCATCCAGGCAGCCAGCGTCCAAACAGACAGACAGACAGACAGACAGACAGACAGACAGACACACACACACACACACACACACACACACACACACACACACACACACACACACACACACACACACACATATATTTTCTGTCTGTCTGTCTGTCTGTCTGTCTGTCTCCCTCTCTCTCTCTCTCTCACGCGCGCGCGCGCACACACACACACACACACACACACACACACACACACACACACACACACACACACACACACACACACACACACGCACGCACGCACACACACAGAAGCAGAAAATAATAGGTTCTAGAGCGGGGGGTAACACATTGGAAACTCGCTTACTCGAAGTCCTGTTTAGAATCCGATTCATCCGTCGTCCACAGATAAGTCAAACTTCGGATGACTGGAACAGAAATCAATACCCCCCGCACATTCGACTGTAACAAAAGATCAAAGCCAATGTGGCATTGTTTTCCAACAGCAAATCACAATGTGGTCTTCTTCTCGATGAAGCGTAAGTTCATTACACTGATAATGCTTGTCTGTGATCTTGCATGATTTGATTCTACCCTTAGCCAGATTGCCTCGTCGTCATGCAAACGGCGCATCAATTCATTTTAACCCCTATACAACGTGATGTCGTGTCTATACTGCGTATTTGAAATGCACCCAGGAGACGCTCAGAACTCCCGTACTCAAAGAAGAGACAAAAGTTTCTGCTTGGAAAAAAAAGAGAGAGAAGCGTACATCGGCAACGTCTATAAGCAGACAAGCTCGATGGTGCGGTAAGAAAGTAACAGAAGTGGTTCGTTACATGAAGTTGGTTAGTTTTGTTCAAACCAACAGAGAGAGAGAGAGAGAGAGAGAGAGAGAGAGGGGGGGGGGGGAGAGAGAGAGAGAGAGAGAAGAGAGAGAGAGAGAGAGAGAGAGGATGGGTGTGGGGGTTGGGGAGATTACGTCCTTTTTCACCACGTTAGGGTGATATCAAAGACGCAAAGATGAAAAGGGCAGCACAAATATTTGGCCCCAGCCAGGATTCGAACTCACGACCCGAGCATTGGCAGTCCAACGCTCTACCATTCGGTTATCCCGAGTCCCCGAGAGAGAGAGAGAGAGAGAGAGATTTACGTGTGCGTGTCGACAAGATGGCCGACTATCCCGCCATGCGTGACAATTTTTAATAAAGGAGAGCAAAATGTACCTAGAGTTTGCCTCACCAAGGGGTAATCAGTAAAATGCTTTAACAGCACAGGAACGAAACCGAAATCTCCAACTCAGCCGTAAGGTGCGCGGAGGTCGCTTCTGCACTGGCAATAACCCACGGAACACACCAAGAATGGACGTGCTGCTTTGGCGTCAGTCCTTTACTGCGTGTTGACATCACACGGGTTTAAACTAGTTAAAGGTCATTTAAACCTTCGTATTTTTAATCCATATATATTTGTTTGTGTTTGAGTTAGGATTTTGGGCAGGTGCCGGCAACATTTTCATCGTCGCCTCGTCTTTGATTCACCCATACGTGGCTGAAAAGGAAGTTTCAACCCCAGTGACCAGTCAGCAGCCTAACCCTCTCTGGCAGTCAAACGCACGCTAACATGGGGATTTGTGGTTAAGGCATCCGACTTCGGATCCTGAGCTGCCGGGTTCGAGTCCCCGGTGGGCAGGAATATGGTGGGATTTTTCCTTCCCATATCGAGTCTAATCCATGTGCACACTCATTTGCGGTGCCTGTCTCGCCTTTGTGTACACACGCACGCACAAACATCAAGTGTGCACGCTAAAAATCCCACGTTCATCTTTCGAAGAAGAGTAGGCTGTGGCCGGTGGCGTGGTAAACAGAAACACTGTCGCACGCACCAGAGTGAATAGCAGGGTGGAGATTTGCACACAAAGTAGCGCTTAACGGCAGCAGGCTTTCACTGCTTCGTCCTCCAGCCCTGCGGCGCCGTGAGCATTTCAGCAGAGATGGATATGTGCGCCGAGGAGAAGTCTACCATACCATACCATACCATGAAATACAGCACATGGCCAGTACAAACAACCTGCTCTCCTCCATCAAGGACAGTCACTGTGTTGCACCCGATTGCCTCCATACACGAACACTAAACCCGCGATATAAAGTACAGGTAACTTGCCCAACCCTCCCCCCTCCCCCCCGACCCCGCCTCTCTGCCATTCGATTTACCATCCTAGATCGTCGCTCATCATTCGGTTAATACAAATATAGAGCATTCTGTGAATGAACCCCTGCCGTGTAGATGTATCATACAAGAAGCCATCGGCACTCATCGGACCGCAAACATCTGCCGGGTCGAAATAGGGAAGCTGGAGGGTCCCAGAGCCATAAAAGCGATTTAATTATTAATAAGTTGTTGCTGAAGGGCCAGGCGACCCATTAGTAAATTAGAGTGGAGGCAAATAGCGAGCAGCACCAAGATACGCTCGTGCGGACAAACTACTGGACATACAGCATATGGAGAAGGGGGGGGGGAGGGGGGCACCAGGGAAGGGGAGGGGGGAGGGGGTGTGTGTGTCTGGGGGGAGGGGGGGGGGGGGTTGTGTGCGTCATGTAGTGAACGTGGAGACGCAGGCCGCAGGGAAATCGGATATTGAGGAAGGCGGGGGCACGGGAGAGTATTGTACGAATTGTGATTGTTATTAATAATTATTAGGGTCAGATCACACCTGGTGTTCATTTCGCCTCTGCGCACTGCATCGTGGACTGACATTTTGCAATCTGCCTCCAATTTGAGCGATGGATGCTGTGGGTCCCAGACGTGAACCATTGTGCAAGGGAAATAAGTTTCTCAAGTATCAACCTTACCTCCCTTGACAGACTTATTCCTGTGACCTTCTCCACGTGAGGTCTGCTTCAGTCAAGTTCTGCATTCCGCACGTAAATATGATTTGATAACAGGAAACGTATTAAGCAAAGTGCCATGAGACTTTGACTGTTTTCGGAACTGACATGTAGCAAGTTCCTGATTGACACGTCATGCCAGCAAGTCGAAGTACGCGAATGGTCCGACAAACTAACCCACACCTGTGGCGAAGCATGTGTCTGACACAGAGATCAGAAGGTTAAACTTGAAAAAAAATGTGCGATGAGTACGGTTGCCATGGAGGCGGATTCGTTTAAGTCAGTGGGCGTGACTACAGGCGTCTGGGGCACATGTCAATACTATTGCACTTAAATTCGATCTGATAATAATCAAACTGCAGTAGATCCGAGGGACCTGTCGGACGTTCACTTGTACTTTGTTGGGCATTGGTGTTAATCAACCTGCACGCGCCGGTTTCATCTCTCATCTCATCTCTGCCACAGTTGACGATCACTACGCACAAGGAGGTCGATCCGTCTCCCATCAGTGCCGGCACTGCGAGCGTGACTCGTAAGCAGCCAAAACCTCTCCGCCGCGCGAAACACGCGAAGCAGCCGAACTGGAACCGAAGCACTACGTAAACTGTTAATCACATCCGCAAAGTAGTTCCCGGGAAACGTGAGCCTCGTTTGATTATCGTCGGTTTAGTTGTACATCTTTAGTGTGTTGTTAACAAATTTTTATAGAAGATTAGACTTCTGCATTGCCAAAAACATGGAAACAGACACCGGAAGATTAACGCTTTCCCGCCAGTTTCCTAAACTGTGGCTGAGAGTAGATGGTGGTGACGTCATAGTCGAAGCGAGCTGTGTGTGTGTGTTAGTATATCTTTTAGTGTCATGACTGGTCGAAGAGAAATTCGGACTGCTCCGTGGGTTTTCGATGAGAGATTTGGTTGGTTGGTGGGTGTTTAACTTCCTCGTCTACCACGTCAATAGAGGGAGAGGGTAACGATGAAAAAGCCAGCACAAAGTTTTGGCTTGCAGCTGGAAATCGAACAGAGTGAGTTTGTCAGTGAGTTAGTGAATGATTGAGCGAAAGGTGTCCCATAATCGGACCTTTTGCCCCAGAGCACCCACTTTTCACGCCTAGCATTAGCAAACACTTCTCTCCGTTAGCTTTTTTGTTGCTGCGAGTTCGTCCTTTACTCCTTCTAGAATAGCTGAAGAAGTTCGGACGACCTCGCCACACGCAAAATTAATCAGTGAGTGATTGTCAAGTGCCTGTGGTTTAAAGCTCTAATGGTCTGACAGGAGAGAAAGGTTCGATCAAATGCATGCGGTAAGCGCTCTTTCAAGCGGATGGACGCCTCTCATGCGTGTCAGTGGAACTCGTCACGCATGACGGCGACATGCAGCGTCTATCAACATGTGCGTGCGCGACACATGTCGTTACTCTCGGCTCGTCTGATCAAACAGTGTTTTTACGCTATGGCGTTGCCAACAGTAACCGCGTGATTTCAGCATGAGCTTTACCTGCATAGTTTTCAATGGCTCAAAGCCGAGCTTTCGCAGATGGTCCATAAGACATAGAAATGTGAACTGTGATGATGATTAAAAATAAATGGAAAGGCACATTATTTTTTACCATATTGTGCTGTTTCGGAGAAAATATAACAATGGTCTTCCCTGCTTGGAAGTGTTTTTGCAGCAGTTGTCAATGTTTTATAGCAGGGATGCATTTCCGATGCGAAGTGATTCAGCCTGTGTCATCAACACACTGTCCAATCCTGTGGACACGAGAAAGGCCGGTCCAGTTTCATCCTAAAAAACCGCATCAGACCATTGTAATTTGATGCGAATGCTTTTTGTCAGAGCTTGGCGCTAGCGAGTGTCTGTGACACTGACGTCCCGCCAGCAGCATCTGTAGGAAGACCTGCTGAGAGTAGCGAGTAGACCCAACGTATTTTTAGGCGCTGTTGGGATGCAGATTCTGTCCTGTCCCAAGTGGCCACCCAAAGGAAAAAGGAGGGTGAGTGGGTGGGTGTTTGGGAGTTTTACGGCCTTTTCCACCACGTATGCCAAAGAAAAAGGGTGAAGTGCTTTGCTCTTCCTTAACATGCGACCACCTTATGTGAGATGCAGCAGATAGCAGATAAGCAGTCGATTGGTTCGGAAATTCAGCATTCCTTATTACAGTCTTATGCAGGAGACCGCTTCGACAGGTCTAACTGTACAAACGTTCTCCTTGTTGAAGGCTCTGTATGTGTGTGTGTGTGTGTGTGTGTGTATGTGTGTGTGTGTGTTGAAGGCTGCTTTTGAAGGCCTTGTTTTGAAGGCCTTGTTGAAGGCTCTGTGTGTGTGTGTTACAGTGTGTGTGTGTGTGTGTGTGTGTGTGTGTGCAAACAAGGACGAATGGACCCATCCTATAAAGTTGTTTCACCAAATGTCATGCTATTATTTTGTCTGCTTTGTTGTTGTTGCGAAATTTGCCCCATCCCATAAATTTGTTTCTCTGAAGAAAAACAACATAAAAAGTTTTAAGCCAGGACTATGTTTTGGCCGTATGTGTGAATGTTTGATGTCAGTTGACGGATAGATATGATTTTAATCGATCGATTGATGATTAATTCACTGGCTGACTAATGGACCGATTGATTGATTGATTGATTGATTGGTTGGGTAGAAGACTGCCATAAATATTAAAGATTTAATTCCCGGGATTTTTCGAGCATCAAAAACGCAACAAAACTGTGAATTTTGGTGGCATTCCACCGGGAAAACAATGCACGCGGGTATACCTGACAGAATGAATGTATAAGGTGGAGGCGGGGGGGGGGGGGGGAGTTATAAAGAAGTGAAGGGGAAACCGGGGGGGGGGGGGGGGGAGGAGAGGGGGGAGGGGAGTGTGTCTGCAAGCTAAGGAAGTTTATGGGAGGGGTGCTGCCTTGGGAGGGGAGCAGAAAAGCAGCACTAAACAGCCAAGTGCCAATGGGTTGATTGAATGGAATGCTTGGTCAAATTTAATTTTACGCCGTGAAAAGTGTTGGGTGAAATTTCCCACGCCAAAGGACAGAACAGCTTCGAGTGGTTGTGCACATTTTTGACGATAGATGCGTGAAAACTTTCTCGCTTCAGGAGATTCGGATAAGAGCTGCATACTTATTATCCCAAACGCCTACCTAGGGAAATTGATGCACAGACACAGACACACACACACAGACACACACAGACACACACACACACACACACACACACACACACACACACACACACACACACACACACACACGTTGTGTGATGTAGTTTCTGGTGTATTCTAAGTGTTACACTTTTCATACGAAAACATTCTTCTTGTGAAAATATTTTACGCATGATCAAGCCATTAACACACAATGAACTGAGCTAATTTCACTTTCTAAAACCGTCGCCATCCTTTCAACGATTCATGAACAACAAAGGAAGAACCGTTCATTTGTCACTATAAAACGTCTAGAAAAGGAATTGCAACACTCTTCTGCAGAAACATCTTTTTTTTTCTTTTTTTTTTGCATTCATGCACTTTCTGAACGTAGAATGGAGTACTACAAAGCGGAGAAACTCCTTCGCTGGTCCTTTAGCCTGGAATTTTCTCCCTCATTCACTGCGCCAATCACCCTTCCTTCAAACTTTCAAGATAAACCCCAAAACCCACCTGTTATCTGCCCTAAACACCATTTAACTCTTCCGGGCTGCGTCATGTGTGTGTGTGTGTGTGTGTGTGTGTGTGTGTGTGTGTGTGTGTGTGTGTGTGTTGCGGCTTTATGGCTTTATCAGTTCATGGCTTTGTATATTTTTGAACATGTTTCTTCCTTTTCACTTCTTATTTTATTTTATTTTTTATTATTATTATTATTATTTTTTGCTGCCCCAACTCTTTGCCAGCTCCAGTGGTGTTCCTCCCAGGTCATGGGCGGAACCCACGGAGGACTCGGAAGCTGGGACAATTTTTTTTATTATTATGCATGATGATGGAGATGAGGATGATAGTAAGATGATGCTATGGAGGTCCATGTGGTTTGGGACTGCGGGACAGGGCCGCATTCCACGCTTCCTGTCATAAATATCCCGGCATTAACCAGGCCCGGGAACTACGGCACCTGCGGTGCCGGCCGTGTAATCATCCACATCATAAGACGTGTCATACAAAGGGAAGCACCCCCAAAGTCGCACCCGTGAAGTGGGTGAATCTCGGCTGTGTGGCAACAGCCTCCCCATTGGGCCCATAGCACACCCGCTCTGGGTAGGAGCCGACCTAGGTAGGAAAAATCCCGCTTGCCTCGGCTGGGATTCGAACCCGGGTCTCCCGGTCCATGATCCGAAGTGCTAACCACTACACTACGGGGGCCGGTTCTTCTTATTTTATTTTATTTTTTAAAGCGCTTAGAACTGTTATTTGTTAATAGGTTATAGCGCTATATAAAGATGATGATGATGATGATGATGCTGACGACGACGATGATTAAATATAATTGAAGACTCGTATACTTTTACCGACTATTTTCCCATCTGCAAAGTAAGTTTGGATAAAAGGTTGTTTTAAAGGCGACATTTCTATCTTTGCCGCAGAATATCAGCCGAAAAGGCCCAGGATCGTGCGCTGAAGACAATAGGCAAAACAGAAGCACAATCTGTTTTGTCTGATATCCTGTAAACATGGTTTGGCCCTTCTGACTTTTTGGACTTTTACGGGTCAGGGTCGTTTCTACTGACGATCGTCTCCGTACTGACATCTGTCACTTATCTGTCTGTCACATATCCGTATCCTCGATTTGACAAACGAAAGGAAAGAGGAGTCTAGACATATCTCAACTTGAATACTGATCAACACATTGTTAGTGACGACAGCGTTTTATGTCAGTTTCCTCCGCTCGTCACGACCATAGCTAAGCTTGGAAGCTGACTCGTCGAAACTTCCTGAAGAGAACGCGCGCACTGTTGTTACGAGAATCCATCCATACCGGAACGCATTGAGATCGAAATTCTGTTGTAGAAAAAGGTATCATTAGCTTGAACAGAGACAGATGCACAACCAGCAAAAAATCAAGAAGATCAGAAAAACAACAGCAGTAACAACAGGAACAACAATAATAACAAACAAGCAAACAAACAATACAAAGCAACAACAAAAACAAAAACAACGACGACAACCAAACAGAAAAGCTAACCAACAGCAACAAACAGCAGCAACCACGGGCAAAAAGACAAATGTGGTGTTTTTTTCTGATCTGGTTGCACAGGAAGGGAGATGTAAAGAAAGCGTGGTTTTTGCTTTCTTGCTTATACACGTAGAAGAGCATAGACGCTCAGTCTGGAATCCTGTTCAAACCACTTGAAAGGAGATGATTCCTTTTGATTGTTCGTATTGTTGCTGCACTTTTCGTACATGAATCCCAGCGGGGGCCAAATATTTGTGCTGGCCTTTTTCTCGTTGTCCCGTCTTTGATATCACCCTTACGTGGTGGAAAAGGACGTTAAACTCCTAAACACCCATCCCCCACCCCTTTATGTACATGTGGGTTTTTTGGGGGGTCATGTGGTCACCATCCGCATTCATTAAACATCTAGGACAAAAATTAGATAGACTGCAAAAATACCCAATCACTTACAGATCACGTCATCCTGTTAGTTCATTATAGTGTTGGCAGGTGATTGCCCTGTGACTTTATTTTCAATGGTTCCTTGTTCAGATTCATTAGTCGTTGAATTTGGCCACTGTTTCTGAGTGATTGCATGCTGTCTAGCTTAAGTACGATTTTAAAAAATCGAGATGTACGTACTTTCACATGGCTATTTTTACGAGCTGCCACTGACAAGATTGTCACCTGTTCACACTCGCACCCACGTCTGTTCGCAATCACGCTAACTACACGAGGTGTTCCTTCACGTCGTTAAGAATCAGGCATGGGAAAAGTCATTACTTACTTACTTAGGCCCTTGGCTCCACGTGGAGCATAGGCCATCGACAACCCTTCGCCATCGCACTCTGTTCTGGGCTAGTCTTGCCACTCCAGTCCAGTTGGTCCCCTGCTTACATAGCTCTGCCTCAGTGTCCCGCCTCCAGCTGTTGCGAGGCCGGCCTCTCTTCCTTTTCCCCTGCGGGTTCCATGTCAGGGCTTGGCGTGTGGTGCTGGATGCTGGCTTCCTGAGGGTGTGTCCAATCCAGCCCCACTTCCTCCGCAGGATCTGCTTGGCCACTGGTTCCTGCCCCGCTCGCTCCCACAGCTCTTCATTCCGGATCTTCTCTGGCCATCGGATGTTGAAAAGTCATTAGGGTGTAGTTAATTCCGACAGTATTCATTTACACACAGTGCCAAGTAGCTTATTGTGCGACGTACGCCACTGACTTCCGTCACCAATTAAGATGTGGAACAAAATATTTTTTTGCGAGTTTAATATATAGTCATGCGACTTCACGTGAGGTCACTGTCTGACTGACTTTATTTTCCAAGGAAAGAGGTTATAGGCGCGTAGGCCCAAATTGCAAACCTGTCCTTGCTAACATCTACATGAACAAAATTAAGTAAAACAAACATCAAGTGCAAAACAAAACAAAAGCGATGCTAAGTAAAACTGACATCATGTTTATGCAGGAACAACAACAACAACAACACACACACACACACACACACACACACACACACACACACACACACACACACACACACACACACACATACATATCAGTACACACACGCGCGCTCCGCGCGTAGGAGAAAGAGTTGGAGAACTCACATTTGACTGAGCTAAATTTCACACTTTTAGTCCTTTTGTTTGTAGCAGACGATGAAGTAAACTAAACTGGTCTGAAATAAACAACGGAGTAATGTATAGGAGGGAATGTTGCACGACAGATGTTAACAAAAGATACTGAAGACACATGACAATACTACGATTCATGATTCAGCACAGCTGTGGACACTCTTCAAACGAATGCAATATCCTGACGTTGTGATGAGAGTAGTTTGGATGTACTATTCTCAGCTGACTCGTGGTACTGGAACACATAACCGGCAATTTTGCCCAATGCCAAAAGATCGACAAGGGTGCGGTTTAACCTGTACCTAGCATTGCTTCGCCTACCTCAGACAGACCAAACCCCAGCAAATAAAACCACATAATTACCATCATGTAGGAAGACCAACTGAAACCCAGCTGTGACAAGCTTTGACGGTTGTGACGTAGGTGACAGGAATGGCGTCATGGACACTACTTACGTCAATGCAATATCCTGTCTTCATCTAACAAACATCAAAACGTGACTACTTTGTAACAATACCTACTGAAACACGTGACATCTACTTTGTTGACTGACGCACGAAGCAACATTGGCGAGTAGCAATATCAGTATAATGTTCCTGGTGATGTGATGATAGATAACACAAAAACAGTTCTGAAAGATCTGTGAGCATAAAAAATGGTCGCATTAGCGCCTTTAGCTGAGGCAAGCGAAATTTTTTCTTGCCGAGTTCGCCTCTTATCCAGAGCGAGCGTGTTAGTGCTATTGAAAACGAACGGGGGTTAACCACAAAGGTCTTCGAGGAGAACGGAATATACGAGAAGCAAGCATTGAGGGTCTGCCCACTGAGTGCGAGGCAGTGCGAGAAATACGAGGATGAGTTAACGCATCTGAAATCATGACACAGAAGATGTGTTTTTGATACTGATAGCTGGGAGGGGGATAAGAGGGTGGGATTTTAGTTTTGTTACCTTTGCTGGACAGGGGGCAGTCGAGTTAACGCTGCTGGTCCGTTTCCAACAGTAAAGAGTCCGCCCGCCAGCACTAATCCTGAAAGAAGTGAAGAATGGCTTTCACTATCAGAAACACATTTTCTGTTTTATTTTTTTTTTCGGTGGTGTTACATGTTTCAGCTCTTCCTCGCATATCATCTCACGCCCTGGAACATACAAACAGTACCTCGCACTATTTGGACGGACCCTCAATGCCTGAGACCAGTCTCCTCGATATCAGTTTTACGTGGCGCGGTTACCCTCGCGAAAAGGCTGTTACCAGACAGCTGCAGCTGAGACTCATCTAATCCGGGCCACCCTCTCTCTTTTTTTTTTTTTTTTGCTAGAGATTTGCAATCAAATAGTGTGGCCCCAACTTAGACTCACCCACTCCAAGGGGTGCGACCGGCTTTGGGGGTGCCGGGTATAGAAATAAGACCTAGATCGACGAAGACGTCAGTTTCATGAAGCTAGCAGAAAGTACGCCATGTTGTTCAATGAATCAAGGGATCATTGGGGTTCCACAGTGGCTCAAGGGTGAAGCGCGTGGAGTTATAGGGTCACATTGCTCACGGTCAGCTATAGCAATAGTAAGTGGGTATCGATTACTTCCCTTGCTTTAAGCTGCTGACGACATATTGTTGCTAATTCAGCGTCTAGAGGGGAACAGCCTTGTCAGGTTTTATAGGAGAATGTAGACTAAGAAGTCTTTGAAATTCGAAGGGAAAGTTTAGGGATTTTAAACGAATAACACAGTAGGATATTTAGTAGTATCGTTAGGTACTCTAATTCTCCCTTCATCTCGACTACACTGGCATTGGTTGGGCCCTTGGGGG
>JACVVK020000201.1:122500-147500 GCA_018292915.2 Batillaria attramentaria
AATCAAATTGCATAGGTATTGTATGTGCTTGTGGGCAATATTCTTGGATCTCATTTCCCCGACACCTGTATACGCCTACGCCAGTCATTTACCTTTCATTCTTCGTCTTGATTGGCTATCTCGTATCTGTGGCAGGAAATTTCTGCCACCCGGATCATTTCTGAATGCCGCCGTACGAATTGACGCAATTTTTCATTCAGCCGAATACCGCGTGGGAAACTAGCCGGCGCAGTCACGTTTACGACGACAGACTCGCAATCTGACAAACCGGAAAGATACACGTGAAATATGAAGCGTCTGTGATGACTCCAGGTGTTGCTGATGATGCTTACCCTGCAGGAGCACACGCGTGGGTAGGGAAAGCCTGCTGTTTGTTGTTACGGTTCCAGAAGACTTCCTGCGTTTTCATTAGCCTGTGGTGGGAGCTTGGCCACTTGTGTCCTTGGCTCTGCGGGCATTTCATGTGGTGTCGGTCTGTACTGTAGTACATGTATCAAAAAACAAATGATCGTGTATCACACAGTAATGACGGGTAGTGTAGACAGGAATTACTGTGAACTGTGCTTTCGTTATTAGTGACACAACTTTGCTGCTGGAGTCTTTTTCTCGCATTGTGGAACGGAAAAAAACAACCCTGCATGACCAGCACAGTGTACGTATGTTGGTTTGGGCCGAACGTATCACATAACACGAGGCAACACTATCGTGCACCACATCACATGAAGTTCAGATGTAATGTGTCATAAAATTACGTCATACAATACCACGTAAAATAAAACCGCGATACAGATGGCGTTAGGTTCACGACACACTGGAGACGTTTTTGATCGAACAATCATGGAAAACAGCTGAAAACACACTCCGGGAAAAAATTAGGGCAAAGGCATATTGTATCCGCAAGTCACACACAAAAACACACACAAAAAAACCACAAAAAAACATGTTCTCAGTTTGTTCGGACTAAAAACACCCTGCGTGACATCGGTCTTACGGAAACCGTGACACCGATTTCCTTTGATGGGTGCTTTAGTGCAGATAAACTAGGTGGATGCTCTCTATTGTCTGTCATTCGTCACCTTCTCTTTTTCTCCCTCCACGGGAGCCGGGGTGGCCGAATGGTAGAGCGTTAGATTTCTAATGCTCGGGTCGTGAGTTCGTATCACGGCTGGTGCCGAATAGTTGTGCTGGCTTTTTCATCGTTGCCCCGTCTTTGATAGCACCCGTATGTGGTGGAAAAGGACGTTAAACCCCCAGACACCCCCCATCCCAACCCCCATCCCCTTTTTCTCCCTCCACATCTCGTCTGAGCCCTCAGCACTCATCTAATAGTCACTCAATCTCCCGTATTACGGAAATAATCTCTCCTGTATTACGCGTGTGTCGTGTCTCTCCCCCCCCCCCCCCCCCCTTCGTGACTAAGTTGAGAAACAGAAAGGAAAACCAGGACATATTCTTCATGTTGCGTGCCATTTCCTCTCACTGTGAAGCTCTGACGTATTTCTGTTCTGCGTACCCGTCGGCCGTGTCTTTGAAATGGCCCACCGGTGACCCGTGCAATTTCCTATCAAACAACATCTCCAGTCACGCGCGTTGCTTGCAACTCCGGTGCAGACCCTGGCTCAGTTTTCAACTGTCCATCGGGGCTGGTTCTCAGATCAGCTTTCAAATCAAAGTGCTGCACTTTTTTTTTTGTTTGTTTGGTGTTTTTGGCTTTACTTCTCTTTTTCATGCCATTCCTGCTTTATACACGCGCTATTACACTCGTGACGTCAAAAATCGCGTGAAACCTGCATTACGGTCTTCATGCTCGTGTAGCTTAGGCAGCGCTCAAACTATGCAGCTCAGGGAGGGGGTTGAAGCGGGGTGGGGCTGTGGGGGCGGGGGGTGCAAGTAGGGTTTTGAAAATTTTGAAAGGGTTGTGTTTGCGTGGCCGTGGAGCGAAGAGACAGGCCCTGTCGACCAGTGAAGCGGTGATCGGCCCCTGATGACACTGAACACTAGAGGTCGTCGGGTTTTGTTGATCTGATGTCTTGGGTCAACACTGGAAATCGCCTCCTTTTTGTGAGCAATAAGCTAAAGCTGGTGGGTGTGAGAAAGAATCGTTAATGGTGGGGGTGGAAGGGGTGGAGGTGAGGAGGAAGGGGGAGAGGGAAGAAGAGAGTGAAATTGTTGTCATACTCCACTGGAGGATGTCGGTCGGAGCACTTGAGCTTCCAGCTTTCTCGATCGTCGTCGTCGTCGTCGTCGTCATCATCATCATTGTCAATGTCATTGTCATTATTAACTCCGTTATTGTTCTCCCCCCCCCCCCCCCCGCCTCGTTATCTAAAGTTAAATCGCAATACTAAACTTTACCCTGTTCGTCTGAAATATGTGTTTCGTAGTATATATCTTGGGTGGAATTGTTTCTTCATTTTCTTTTATTATTATTATGAATGACTGAGGAACTCTTGAAATTAATGCTATTTTCGGATTACCTCAGTTTGTGTGGACCTGTAGGCTGTCAGTCTGTAGGCTCACCAGGTATTGGGGACTTCAGGTGGTGTGTGTGTGTGTGTGTGTGTGTGTGTGTGTGTGTTTAAAACGGCATTTATTTCCTTTGTGGGCTGAGCATTTCTAAAGCAGGATACGCCCTTACCATTAACTCACAAAGCTGATCCCAGTTCTTTCTCCTGCGAAAACAGACACTAAAGAGATGACTTTAAAAAGGCAGTGAGGGGGAGGGGGAGGGGAGAGGGTGATTCTGGAGGGGCGTAGCTTGTTTTGTGGCGCCTGGTCGCTGATTACTGAAAACAAGGAGAGGGCGTGGAGAGAGTGTCCCACAAGATGGCGGGCGGATCGGAAACACGACTGGACGCACGGCAAGAGGAAAAGAAGGGAGAGGAAATGAGAAGGCCGCCTGGCCGTCAAGTCACACTCGGCTTGCCTTTTTTAGGATTTCGACACTCACTCGGTTGCAATGACCTGTCGCTGGAAGTGATAGCTGGCCTAAACAGTGCGTATACACTCCGGCACAGGGCAGCGTTGTTGCTCGCGCGCGCGCACACACATACTCACGCAGACACACACACACACACACACACACACACACACACAGGGTGCCGTGCGAGTAAGTTACCTCAGCCTTATAACCTCTGATAACAGCCTCTGGTAATCAGTGTAAAGTTTAAGAGCACAGCCATGTAATGCCATTCTTGTTTTATGGATACCCAAGGAGCTTTGTTTCAGAGGTTGAACATGAGTATTGTAGTCTGTTGAAACTGACAAAACAGTGCGTCAGTGTGTGTTGTGTGTGTTGCAAACTATCTGTCTGCTGTTTGGTTCATCTGCATAAGGTGCGGCAGTTTCTTCTTCTGTTTCAACAGATATCTCTTTTACACCTGCAAACCACAAACAAACAACAAAACAGTTAAGCGAACAAGGAACGAACAAAGAAAGAAAGAAATTAAAAGAAAAGCAGCCAACCAGCTAAACAAAACCCAACTGGTACCATTAGTAGTTGTAGTAACGATGAACTAAAACACAGTTTCTCTGTCCTCTCTGGATGCTTTTCCTGATTCCAAACAAACAAACAAACAAACAAACAAACAAACAAACAAACAAACAAACAAACAATACCACTGATACGAGTAGTTACATCAATAACAAAACACCCAAGCAACCAAAAAATCGACACAACCAACTATTCAACTAAGCCTAAACCAATAAAAGCGACAGAAACCACTTAACTTTCACAAAGGACGGCACGGGTCAACGTTTCGGCTTTCGCCTTCCTCAGGACACAAACAAATGGGACATAACTTCAACAAATAAAAGGTAACTCTGCTGACATACTGACATACACGGCGCGGGAAAAAAAATCGATTAATTGAAAGAAAAAAAAACCTATGGGGAGAAAAAGACCAGAAAACAATAGTAAAAACATCACAACACCGTTTCCGATTCTAAGCCTAAACCGATTAATTTCAATCGCATGACTAATACTAGAGGAAAATAGGCTGTTCCTGATTCCAACGGAGATATTATCATGCATTGGTCTCATGGACCAGATGCGACACTTTCCACGAAAGCGACGAGACAGATTCAGGCGGGGGAGACGGGTGTTGATTTGTTTTCACCAAGCCGACCTACAAAGGAAATAGAGTCGGGATGAAACATCCTCGGTGTCTCACTCACCGGAAGCACTCTTTGAAAAAAAAGGTTTGTTAGTGATTGAACTTCCGTGTGTGTTGAAAACTCCATCAAACAGGACGAAAAGTTAGAATGCCAACTCCTGCGGGGGGGAGGGGTTCGGGTCGTCTCGGCACGATGAAGGGTCGGTTAGCCCAAAGAAAAAAGTGATACATTATCGATTTCACGTCAGATAGGGACTGTAGGTTCACTCTGTGGGACAGCAAGTAAATTACTGACGTACACGAGTGATCATCGCTGTACATGAACCTTGCCAACGTCATGAGGAAGACAAGCTGGTTCTAGCTGTTTATCATCGCTGTAGGTGAACCTTGCAAACGCCACGAAGAAGACAAGGTGGTCCTAGCTGTCGGCATCGCTGGCGTCGTGGGATATCTCTCACGGCAGCAGAGCATCGGACCCTCGACAGATCAAAACCTGCACAGGACTTTCTCCACTGTTTCCGTCCTTTAAATCACCTTTGTGGTGGTAAAAAAACAAAACCCAACAAAAACAAAAACACAATAACAACAACAACAATAGTAGCAGCAGCAGCAGCAGCAACAACAACAACTCTTTTCGATGTTGACAGTTGGGAGCCGTGGTGGCCAAATGGTAGAGCGTTGGACTTCTAATGCTCGGGTCGTGAGTTCGTATCCCGGCTGGGGCCAAATATTTGTGCTGGCTTTTCCATCGATGCCCCGTCTTTGATATCACCTGTATGTGGTAAAAAAAGGACGTTAAATCCCCAGACACCCACCCACCTACCCGGTGTTGACAGGACGCTCACACACGGAGGACACATGTTTACATGGTTTCAACAGACTTCCGGAGCAATCTGTCTCGCTTCGCTGGAGGACTGACAACACAGCAACAACAACAACAACAACAACAACAACAACAACAACAACAACAACAACAACGTTGTCTAGACATGATACACATGTTTATGTGGGTTAAAGAGCCTTCCGGAGCAGTTTTTCTCGCTTTCTAGCTGCCTCGTGGGTGTTTGGCATTGTCTGAAGCATTCTGCTGGCTCAGTGCCAGCCTCTTAAAGGCTGTCACTGGGCAGGTGTCTCAGTGCTACGAAAGATCTTAGAACGATTTGTATTTTAGGATTATGTGCCTTGAGGTTAGCGAAAGGGTTGCCCTGACTAGGCTGGCCACAACATGGGAAAAATGTACGGGCGCATCGATTTGGATGATGCACGATGACGCCATGTGTATGTCAGTCATTTACTCTGGGTGAGACTTATTGCTGTAGACTACAGAGAACGTGAAGGGAAACAGTAGAGATGGAGTGAATGACGAAAATTGTCGTGATAACTGGCTTGCCCATAAGATCAATTTCGTCTGGTACGCGAGACTACCGGTGGGTGAGAATGTGTGTGTGTGTGTGTGTGTGTGTGTGTGTGTGTGTGTGTGTGTGTGTGTGTGTGTGTGTGTGCAAACAACAGTAACAAACGCAAAAACCTAATAAAATGCAAATGCTTGGCATGGAAGTATATTATGTTACAACGAAAGGCCACTATACGCTGAGGATCAACAGTGATGCAAGTTAACTTGATGGCTGTGCAGGGTGAAAAGTGATTACTTAACTATTTATTTCCGTACCTTTGAGTGTGTGCGCTTTGGTATATTCCATGTTTGTTTGGTTCAACTGTCAGTTTTGTAGAATTTTATGGGGTCAAAATTTCAGAGGCATTGTGTGATCCACGAATGCCTTGTGCGCCTCTTTTTGTGGCTTACTTTCACCTGCTCTAAATTCCCACGTGAGCCTGTGTGTGTGTGTGTGTGTGTGTGTGTGTGTGTGTGTGTGTGTGTGTGTGCGTGCTGTCCCACACAGGCACACTGCCAAGAGTCTTCAGGGATCCAGAAAACGGGTTTGGGTGTCACACGATTTATGTGCGAATAACTGAATTCTTTGGGACGCCTCACAAGCCGACAAAAAAGAAAAGAAAAAGAAAATAGAGACGTGACGAAGTTCAGCGGACAAATCTCATTCACTGAAATGTTTACAATTCTAAACATGCCCCCAGTTCTTTCTTAATCTGACTCACTCCCGCCTTGTATCGCTGATGCCGTTTGGGTAACGATTTACACCCAACACCTCAATCTAAAAGCTCGACGGTCGACATGATTTTATGTTATAAAATCGAGTCAATAAAACCCACTCCTTCGCAGCTTCCACAAGAGTATACTCGAGAGGGCCCGTGAGGTGAAAGTCAAGTGAGTCTCCCTCCTCACGCAATTGTGCAACGGTCAGCCTCCCTCCCTGAAGACGCTTTCCCCGTGGGGGCAGTTGCAGGGCAAAGCTGAAATTAAGAAATGATGGAGAGATTCCGCCGGCCTGTCGTTTGAAGTAGCGACAAATGAATGCTGTCTCGGCGTGGGTTGCGTTCGTGAGTTTGCCGCGAGATTTGTAGGCCCAATCACTCTGCCGTTTCCCTGTCGTCTCTCTTCTCTTCTGGCTTTCTTGTCTTGCCCACTCTTACCCCTTTCTTGTTCGGTCTCTCCCGGCTCTGCTGCCTATACGTTAGGACCACTGTACACGTCCCTTGGCCCGCTGGCCTCCATTCAGTTCCTGGATTAAGAGGACCGGAAACCCTGCAGTCTGAATTTGGGAGTAAATATATCGGCGGCTTTACAATTCTTGTTGCGAAGAGGGGTTTGCAGAACAGAGCAGGCGGTGTCAAGGAGTAAATGTCCTCCCCCCCGTCCTTTGCCCCAGGGACGCTATTTTCAAACTGCAAAAAGAAGGGGAGTTTCGGGGTCACCACACATGTTTTTCCCTCATCACCAACGGAGGGTTATTTCAGAAATTATCTTTCCGCTACGAGGCGTGATTCCACATGCTTCTTTTATTCCCTGGTGTACGTTGTGGCGACATCTCATCCATTACTGGCCGGTATAGCTAATGGAGGAATTCTCCAAGCTAGCAGGCAGAACACAACAAACTACAGCAAAAAAGAAAGAAAGAAAGAAAGAAAGAAAGAAAGAAAAAAAAAGAAAAGAAGAAGAATTCGAAGCAAGTCTTAATGTGTGCAACTTCAGCGATTGCCATCTCGATCTGCAGGAAGTTTCTTATTGCAGCAAGATTTAGGATCGGCAGCTTTACAAGTCTTGTTGCAACGAGGGGTCTACAGAACAGTGGGGGAAAAAATGACATTTGACATTTTGGTGGTGGTGGTGGGGAGGGATTTGTATGTCAACCTTGAAAATCGTTTTGTATTTTTTTTATACAAAAAGAAATAACGCGCTCACTTGAAAGCTCTTGAAAGAGATATTGTTCAACGGCCGATAATGTGAGGCTTGGTTTCCAAAGGTATGCACATCATGAGAGGGATCCCCCTTTCGAAGGTGGGCGGCTGATTAGATTGGCTTATTACCCTGATCTCTATTGTACGAGGGCTTGGCTCTGTGGGATTACGTGACTCATGGTCATAGAACCATAGTCGTAGAACCAGACAATCCGTGGCTCTTAGCCACTCCTACAGACGCCAGTTCTTTAAAGTCACCATACCCAATGGTAAAAGAGTCGTATATCTCTCGTTCTCGCTGTCTGTCTGTCTCTCAGTGTGTGTGTGTGTGAGTGTGTGTGTGTGTACGTGCGTGCATGTGTGTGTGTGCCCGTGTTGCCAACCTCCCCACCCCAACCCCTACCCACCTACTAAGTAACAGTGGCAGAAGTAGCAGGAAAACTTCAAAATTCTGGAGGGGGGAGCCATGTCGTAGCGGTGTGCAAAGTAAGGCGCGAGGATACGCCTCAAGAAATTGAGGACGATTCAATCTGTCGCCCTTCTTATTCAGGTGGCGACTATGTGTCCCACACTGGTTAGTTCTGCTGGAGATCTTACGAGTCGCGCTGACTCCCATGGGCATTTCGTCTGGTGGTTTCAGTTCTTGGCACTCTTCGATTGATTTTCGTTTCTCTGAAACACGAAAGTGTCAGGGTACCTCGTTGTTGTTAGGGTCTTTTCAAAGTAAAGTACACTTGGAATCTGTTTAGCTATTTAACAGGATTGAACACTGGGAACGGACAATTGTGGAACATTCGCTAAAGATGTAGTATGACTGCATGAATGAATCCGTTAAGAAATTCCGGAAGTCCTTGCGGAGGAACAAATTTTTTTCTCGGACTTTAAAGGGATCACGTTAGACTCGAAGAAAAATCATTATTTGAAAGCATGCACATTAGATCCAGCACACACGGGTTTGGCTACAGTTACGTATCAAATATATGTAACAAGTCATCCAGCGCAATTGCAAGTGCTCAGTATTTTTCCTTTTCTCGAATATTTGACGGGCATTTATTATTTAATATTTATTAAAATAGGAAATACCAAAAACCAAAACCAGTCAGTTTCACAGTCTCTTCAAAAAGGCGACGCTCAGTAACCGCTTTCCAAAATGGAAACAAAGTCTTAAGTGTCTGTATTGGCTGTGTGTCATCAGTGTCATACAATCCAGGAACAAAATGAATACTTAAAATAATTATAAGCAGATACAGCATCTGGGTGCATTACATATCTGTCCATCTCCAACTCCTCAAAAGACTTGGTTGGCTGATAGTTTGAGCCTGAGTTCTTTCATTTTGTATGCAGAAAACGATTTTTGTTCTTTTGTTTCTTTCGTACGGTTGCCACTGAAGCACATACGGGACAATCAAGAAAGGGAACTGAATTCACATTCCGAGCATTGACAGCCCAGCGCTTTGTCCCATACAGCCATCCACGTAGCAGACCAAAGGACACAATTGGACGAGGTCTCAAAATGCCTATATATATTCCCTATTAGCCTCAGGCATCATAGTCACCCCCAAAAATGCTTCAGTCTACAAAAATTACCATGCACAGACCATTCAAGGGCACGCACCTGACAGGATTAAAAAAATTGAATGTCTCCTTTCCGCTCAAGCCTCGCTGGAGTAATGCACGTCTACTTTCTGTTTAGGCCAGAGAGCCAGTTCACACAAATCCGCTTGCGTCACTTGCGCTCGACCTCTGTGCAAAAAGTCCCAGCTTCACTGGCAGCTTGCCTCTTGTTGCGGCCGCCTGGCATGCACCTTGACCTACACACCACAAAAATCACGAAAATCATAGTCCTTTCGTGACAACAATAATCGTTACAAACTAGCACATTCGCCAAACAGAGTACCTCAAATAAACACCAAGCATGAACCCACGTTCAGTTTGTGTCCTTACGCCAGCAAAGAGAAAACGAAAATCTGCATCTGAACATTTGTCAGAAAGCGCCCGCTGCAACGTAAGGTCGAATAAAAAAGCCGTCAGCTGTGATCGTAAAAGCAAACCATTGCACATGCCATGATACTCATTGCTCTTACGGGCTTTTTGTCATCCATGACATTTCCAGAGGCAAGCGAGGAAATTCCCTAAGGACAGTTTTGGAAGCTGTTTGTGGCGCTGCAGGCGTGAGGCAACACGTCGCAGAAAGTCCCAACACGCTATTTCGTTAAGTTTGGCCGTCGGCGTTGATGTGTTGACCCTGTCCAGTCGGGTGTGTGTCGTAACAATGACGAAAAGCACTATTCGTTGGAATTCTGATTCAAGCTAGATTGGAAACTGAAAAGTTAGTTTTGCCCCGTTTTAGCCGTCACTTTCATTTGTTCTTCCTGCACGGACTGAACAGATCCCGGGGAGACAGGCAAGATGGCCGTTCATTTCGTGTGCAGACTCTTGACCCGCAGTCCTTGTAGGAACTTTTCCTTCCACAGCGAAATCACAACTCCCACTACCCTTTTCGCTGCCCCCCCCCCCCCCCCCGAACCCCTCCCCCAACCCCCGCCCCCCAAAAAACAAAACAAAACAAAAAACAAAACAAAACAAAACAAAAGAAAACAAAACAAAACAACAAACAAACAAACAACCAAACAAACAAAAAACAAAACAAAACAACTAAAACGGCAACTAAAACGAGAACAAAACAACAACAAAAACAATGTAACCCCAATGAGAACAGCAACGAAAACCGAAACAACTACAGCAACCACAACCACAACCACAACCACAACCACAATCACAACAACCAGCCGCCTCTCCCGTCACCCTCACCCCCCCCCCCCCCCCCAAAAAAAAAAAAAAAAAAGGGGGGGGGGGGGTGTTTGGTAGCTTAACGTCAAAAAAGGAAAAAAAAAAGAGAAGTAAACAACAACAGACCTAAAGAAAAAGCTGAATTAAAAAAAAAAACACTGAGCGGAAAAAACATAGACTGATAACAACGACAAATTGACAACCCGAAAACAAAAACAAACAAGCTACCATTGGGTTTTGTTTTTTCTACGATATGCCCTCGGCGTTATTACGACGTCCAGTTTGCTGAGAAAACAGCACGCGATCCTGTTGTGGGCGTGGAATATCATGGATGAAGCAATGGCGACCTGCGATACAGATAACTGCTGACGGTTGCCCTCCAATCGCCAGGAGACCTGCTGGTGCGGCGGTCATAAGGGCACGGAGCCCAGACAAAACAGAGTTATTTTCAAATTGACATACAGTAAAAACAAGCATGGGAATGTATTGCAAAAGCTGCGTCGGGCTGAAACAGAAGAGAAAGGAACAACAACAGGAGGGTGGGTGGGTGTTTGGAAGTTTAACGTCCTTTTCCACCACGTAAGGGTGATATCAAAGACGGGGCAAAGATGAAAAATCCAGCACAAGTATTTGGCCCCAGCCGAGATTCCAACTCACGACCCGAGCATTGGAAGTCCAACGCTCTACCATTCGGCTCCCCCGGCTCCCCACAACGACAACAGAAGAACACTGCAGACGAAGAGTTTTGATAAAATAGGTATGGTATTTTGATCAGAGAGGTGTGGTATTTTGATCAGGTATTTTAGACTTCGCTGGAAAGTGGATCATCGTGGGATAATTGTTGGAAGGAGGGAGAGGTGTGTTTGGGGTGTGGGCGACCATGAACCCAGCGTTTTTGCAGAGCCCTTGCATACCTCTGCGCTGACTCGTGAGGACGCTGTTACCAAGCACCCACAACCCATGTTATCTCCGCTCTCACTGTGGCAGCTATGCCCAATTTTTCCAATAAAAAAAATCCATAAAAGTGCTTATTATCTTTCAAACCATACCAAACACGATTAGGAAACTTCTAAGATCGAAATCGAAAAAATTGCTAAAATCGCACGGTTGGCAAGAACTGTGCACGCATACAGTGCCTGGATCATGTAGGGAATTTCACGGTGCGCCGTCAAGGTCGGCAATGAGTCGAGTCCTACTCCCTTGTGTTCGTGCCAAACCCATCGAAACTCTCTTACCATCTGTAAAATCCGCATATTAAAGTTTATCTTAAAATTTCACACCACCCCTACCAACACAAGAACGAGACTTCATCAGGCCGTTCTAGAACAATCTTGGACCGGAGATTTGAGTGAATGGCTCCATGAAGTCACTCGATGAAAGCGAACATTTCCCGTGCCGTAGGACAACAAAGGATAAAATTACACGGAACAACAAATCAGACTTTGGCGCAGGACAGACGTCGGATTGTGGATTGATCTGTGCTATCTGGTTACAGACTGGAAATTCACTGTAGATTATTCACACGAAATATTCCGACAATCCGACGCTGTCAAAGGAATTAAAGCAACGGGGCGCAAACGAATGCAAACAAACATTGTATCGCATTCATCTCTCTCTGCCGGGAAATCAAACGTCACGAAACCATTTATATGACAACCCTTGTCGGGGAAAATGCATTATCCTTGAAACGATTAAAGAAAGGCCCTGCACAGACAGGTTAACCCGGTGCATGAAGTGTGAAACACTCTATCGAATAGATTATTGCTGTAAAGCGGAGATGCTTTTAAGTGAATTATGGCCCGGCTTAAAGATCTGCAATCTCAGCAAAAAGCCGCAAACATTGCGTTTTTGAAAACTGCGACTCATTCGACCGTGCGTAATCCAGGCAACTCTGTCACAGTTGCAGAGTTTTCAGCGCTTCGGGGACCCTTATAAAACCAGAGCACGAGTTTGCCGTGACATTATTTGGCTTTTGGTCAGTGAGCGAGACACATCACTACGGTGTCTAGCGGATGTTGAGTGCTGCACGAGTTTTCTCGCTCAGTGTCAAACCACAAACTGAGCTGTGAAATCAGGCTGCCCGTGGCTTTTATTGGGGTTTCAGGGACGCTGAAAACTCTGCAACTGTGACAGAGTTGACTGTGCTGGCACTGTCGACTCTGTAATTTTTTTTTCACACTTCGGAAAGCTTTTTGTTGGGAGCTTAGATCTTTAAAGGCATAGTGGACGCCCAGATTTGCGTCCCTTACGAAGCTATAAAGCAAGGTGTGTTTTAATGTGCTGGTCCATCCAGACATTGAGACCTGTCGTAGTCAAGATATATACGCGATTGTTGAGACTCACTTTCCATTTCGATGAGGACCACTTAAAATAAAACAAAAATCTATATGAATAGAACAAGCAGCATTTTGGAACACGTGTACACCATCGCTGCATGACCTAAATGATTGTTGTCACGCAAATGCGTGATTTTGGTATTTTTTTAGGGCGAAGTGCATGCCAGGGGGCTGCATCAAGAGGCAAGCTACCAGTGAAGCTGGGACTTTTTGCGCACAAGTTGGGCAAAGGTGGTGCGAATGGATTTGAGTGAAAGGGCTTTCTGGCCAAAACTGAACGTAAACTTGCATTACTCCAGTGAGAACTGAGCGGACAGGGGACTTTTTTAAAACTCCTGTCACGCGCGTGCCCTTGAATGGTCTGCATGGTAATTTTTGTTTTTAGCATATTTTAGGGGTGACTATGATGCCTAAGTCTAATTATAGCGAATATATAGGCTTTTTAAGGCCTCTTGCATTTGTATTGTTTGACCTGATATTCCGGACGGAGTAGATCTAAGTCTCAGAGCTGTCGTCTCTTGTCATGCATCGGGGCCCCTGTGCGGTGGCAGCATCTCACAGGCAGGTTGCGGCGTTTAACAGATCTGTGCGCTCTATCCCTACCACACACAACCCTCGAACATAAAATGAACCCGCCATTTTCGCCTTGCACAACGGTCGATTTCTTAACCTCAGACACTCCCGGCGGATTTCGTTTCAAGATACTAAAATGACAAGTTGTAAATTATTGACGTGTGTAGGCCCCGGTTGTGTATATTATGCCATTGTCAGAGAGCGACTTTTTCTGTTCCACGCATGACACAATTGTTGATTATCCTTTTCCGGAGGAAAATCGATGTGGTGTTGTCGGATGAACCAGAAGCTTTTCACTGTTGTGAGCTTAATAATGCAGCAGACAGTGTCGGGCGGGAAATGTCAGTTTATTGCCATGTAAGGAAGGGAGGGGAATGAGCGCACGGTGAACTTTTTTTTTTTTGCATTTGACAACACGCAGAAAAAATATGAAAAGTGGGATGATGTTTTCGGAGCGAGCGATTTCTCCAGCCCCCACCGCTGAGAGAGAGAGAGAGAGAGAGAGAGAGAGTGTGTGTGTGTGCACCAGCCAATGTGTGTGCACCAGCCAATGTGTGTGTGTATGTGTGTGTGTGTGTGTGTGTGTGTGCGCGCGTGCGTGTGTGTGTGTGTGTGTGTGTGTGTGTGTGTGTGTGTGTGTGTGTGTGTGTGTGTGTGTGTGTGCGCTCGAGCGCGCCCTCGCGCGTGTGTGTGTGCAAAACCAATGTCGTCCGAGCAACGTTTCGGTCAATGGTCCCGCTCATACGCTCGGCTCCGCTGTCGAATAATTTATAGTGGGGTTCCATGTATTGCTTGGAAATATGCAATAGCTGTTAATGTTTTCGATGGTTTTGCCTTTATCGTGGTTGTTTCATCGTTTTCTTCTTCATTTAAAATTCTTGATGTTTGACTCGACGCACCGTAGGGCGTAGCTCGAGGAGATGACGGTTTCTTCACATGAATCTAATAATCTAAAAGAGAAACGCTTCCAGTATAACCAAGAAACGCTTCCAGTATAACCAAGAAACGCTTCCAGAATAACCAACTTCGTAAAAAGCGTGTTTAGTAATAATCACATCAGCCGGAATAGAAACCAGACCAACCGCTGCTTTTTTTTTCTTCAGTGTCTTTATTCCAGAAATATATTTTATGCGTTTGTGCACATTTGTCTCAACAAAAGACTTGAAGGAAACACACACACACACACACACACACACACACACACACACACACACACACACACACACACACACACACACACACAGAACCCCAACAACTAGCGCTGATTTTTGGAGATTTTTAAATTTGATATAAGCGAAATCTGAACTATGAAATAATAAGGATAAATCGGTATACAAAGACACGAAACAGTGATCACCTCCAAACAAAGGTATGAAACGAAAAGAAAAAAGTCCCTACAGCAAATTGTCCAGGGTAAAAAGTACTGTAGAACACAGCATGAAAGGGATAAAAAAAAAACCAACAACAACAACAACAAAAACCCCGTAGCATCGTACAGAAAATTACGCCGGAGATTAGCCCGGTTGAAAGGAAGAAAATCTGTCCGCCCAGACAGAGTGTAAACCATCTGACCTCCTAATGTAGCTGGCATTCAGAAAGATGCTCCATGTCACGCAATCGCTTCTCCGTCTTGGAGAGAGCTTTGCCTGAAAGCCCTATTACCATGCCAGAAGGATTTCAGCGCAAAGGCAAGTGAGATGAGAAAATTGACATAACGCACTTGCGACACAGCCGGGCAAAACCGCTGTTGAAGCGGGATGACACGATGGCTCCCAGCATAGCATAAGGGGGCTGCTATGGAGAGACAGCGACGATCAACACTGTGGGCTTTTCTTTCTTTTCTTTTTGTTGGTGTTGCAGAATAATGGTGCACATGCTTTTACGGAAGGGCCCAGTCAGTATTTCTAACGTACGCCGTTGACAATGCGGATGTCAATAGATCCTAAAAAAGGTAAGAGCATCACAAAATCTTCGAGAAGACAGAAGCAGCAACAGAAGGAAGCATGTCTGGGGGAAAGGGGGGGGGGGGGAGTTGGGGTGAGGGCTGATTGGGGGGGGGGGGGGGGTGTCTTGACTGGTTGAAAGACTAAGATCAAGAAACAGGATTGGGGGAGGTGTGGGAGGGGTGTGAAATATATAAATAAATATACATCAAATGAGAAAGTATGACAGATTTAGAAACATATACCCAGCAATTACTACTCCTGTTTCAAGTCAACTCATTTAAAATCAATTCAGATCAAAACATTTCATTATTTGTTTTAAAAGTAACAACACAGAAACTTCCCTATGCCTCGTATAGTAACTTATTTACTCTTTTGGATACAGCATGCTGGAAAACATTTAAAATTATTGAGCAATGTGGAAAGAAACACTGTCAGCAGTACTGCTGTTCTCTTCCCACGCGCCTAGCCTAGTTTGGGAAACCCTCGAGAATCCCCGAGAGAGGGTCTCCCACACCACACCCAAACTATGCTCTTCAACTTCGATAGTGTCGGCATTCCTATAAATTTCTTTGTGATGGCAGTGTAATTTCAGTTTAAGTTATCTCTGAAAGGTCAAATCGAAATTGCTGTGAAATTCAAAGAAGGTTGAATTCGTCCGCAGTGGAAAACTATCCGGTAATGTCCGAAGCAGATAGCCGGGGACATCGTCATCGTCTGCATCTGATATACCGCCATGTCTTGAAAAACCTCGGTGCCAGGGGACACAACTGGTTATTGACAGAGTTGCCTCCCTATAAGGTTACGTGATCAGTGCAGACGTGTAGCAGACGACATATTATTATTATCATGATGGACTGTGCTGGGGAACGGAGGATGGGGCAAAGCCTATGAACTTTTTTAAAATCTCGCTTGTGTCGGGTTGCGTCAACTGGTTTGATTTCCGCATTCTTGTCCATCCATTGCGTCTTAGCGACAGATTAATCAGATTTAGACCGCTGGCGACTGACTCTAGTGAGACGCTGGATTACATTAAAGTTACATTGGGGAAGTGCTGGGAAGAGTTGCTACCCCTTTGGATTGCCTAGTAATTTCAGGCACCCGCACAAATCAAGTTCCGGATCTGGACTAACTGGTGACAAACGCCGCTCGTCTTCTTGTCCAGGAGAGGTAAGAAAAAGTCATGCTTGGGATCTCCGACTATTTGCAACACACGATTTGGGATACTTCCTCAATCTGTGTTGCTTTTCTTTTTTAATACTTCGCGGAGAACAGGATGTGACGTAACATCGTGCATTTTGCGTCACTAGTGATGCGCTGTCGGGAGCTCATTTGTCAACTTCTTTGTTGTTGTTGTTGTGCTCAATTGCTGTCGCAGTGTGAAAGAAAGACGAACGTGATATTTCTTTACTCCAATCATGGACGGTCGACAGTACTCGACACGATGCCGGATGGAACTGGTCAAGACAGAATTGATGAAAACCAATACTGAATCTGAGTCAGCCAGTCATATACCATCGCCGTCTCGTTATCACAAAAACAGCGTCCTCTGGCTACTAAACTTCGATCAATGCAGTATTTTCTATATGGAGGGGTTAGCGGTGGTCTAATAGGTAGCGCGTCGGATTTAGCCGCTGCGCTACTGAACGGCCGTCACCAATGTCATGGCGATGAAGCGTGGGTTCGAGCCCAGGTCGAGCTTGTGATATGTGATACCGGTTTTACCTGGCTGCCGGGCTGCTCATCGGGGGTTTCTCTCCGGGTTATCCGGCTTTCCTCCCCCAGCAAAATTGTTAAAAAAAAGGATAGGTATTGGGTGGCGCTGCACCGCGGCGACGCGCTTCCCCCGGGGGAAGCAGCCCGAATTTCCCGAAAGGGACAGTAAAGTAGTAAAAAAAAACAAAAAACAAACATTGCTGGAAGTCACGACAAAGAAGAGCATAGCACTTGCTTGCTCATGTAGCCCATACACACAAATAACCGAATAAACAAACAAACAAACAAACAAACAAACAAACAAACAAGAACACGAACAACAACAACGAAACAAACTCAATTTTGAGTGAGTCTTGTTTTACGTCCTGAATTTTTTTTATATTCACACTCTTTCTCAAACAAATACAGGAATGGCTTTTTTTTTTAACCTTCATTCGCGGCAAGTCACTGAAATGTTAACATTTCGCGAATCTCCTTAAACATGACGGAATGGGAATGGTACATTGGTGTTGATGTTTCTCCTGTTTCAGTTAAGACGCATACAAGGCGTCGCCCTAATACGCAGTAACCGACATGTCGCCAATTCGCCAAAACGAGTTTTGTCTGTCAGCGCCATACGTGGTGGGTGTGTTGAAAAACAAATCGAGCAGATAGACATCACAGCTGTCACTTTTGACTTTTGCTTTCTTGTCAGAACAAATGTATACATGTAGTAATGGAGACGGAACCTGGTGTTCGGTACATGTACTGATAGGGGAGAATCGAATGACTTGACCACTTTTCCATCAAGTGAACGCTTTGATCCTGGCAGTAGCTGAACGAAAGACTGACGCCATAAACTTTGTGCAGAAACACTTTTAACCACAACGTTCACACTTTTAAAACCACAACGTGAGAGAAATAATAGCACTAATGACTTAGCCAATATGGCGCCAGCAACAGTAAAATCCTGCTCTATCGCAAAGTTGTGATCGTAAATCTGCTGTTATCTGGATAAAAAAGCTCCTAACCACTTCTAAGATCCAGAGTTCTAGATAACGGTAGAATTCATGATCATAAAATGTCACTGGGATGGGGCATGCTGGTTTCGTTTTTTTTTTCCTCACTTCCACTTCCTGCCCTGCACGCTGGAACTTGTTGATCAAAGATGCGCGCGGTACGCGGTGAATGACAGCCTTCAGGACACTGCGGTGAAACTGAAAGACAGCCTTCAGGACGTCCATATGCATTGAGCAGGAAATCCAGCTGAAGCGTACGGTTGCTAAATTTCCCTTTTCTGCGAAGAACCGTCCGATACCGCCTCCGTCGGCACGCATCCGACAGGGAGCATTAAGGCTAAAACCACTTGCCGAGGAACATAACTGCGCACTCCCCAAATCTGTACAGCTGCTGGGGAGGCCCGGGCCCCTAAATAGTGAGTGCACATGTCTGGAGAGCCAACTTCCTGCGCGACGATCTGACCTTTCAAACTGGGTAAAAGATTCTGGGAACTACGTTCAACTTCTTTGGCGATTCCGCGAATTTCCTCTCGTCGATTGGTTCAATGTCTGCAAACACTGGGCTTCTGGGCGGATCGAAGAACTCCTGCCTACTCCAGATAAGCATGGTTGTGGGTCTCTTGGACAGTAAAACTGTCAAACAGCAAGCTGCACACCTTTTAGAAACATCATACACATTGCTTATCTGTTTTGAAGGCGACAATGCATCCGCATGTAAATCTGACTTCACTGTTTCATCTCTCAATGATAAAAGTCTAAAGCTCGTACCATATTCAGAGTTTCTGCCATTTTTTGCCGTTTTTTTCCCCTTTTTAATTCAAAACCACCATCAGATCGCCGAATCTGCTGTGAGACAGCTCACTCAGAATGAATGAAGAATTATCACACATACTGTTTACATTATATATAGGCATAAGCGGACGTTTTGAGATATCTGTCGTCCATAGAGAAGATGTTTTCAAAGACGGGAGCAGTATATTTGTTTCCGTTTTAGTTTACAAAAAATAGACCCTATCAGGATTCCGGCCTGCGCTATTCTGATCTCGTCTGATAATTTTGTCCCTGGTAGAAATCTTTGTCTGCTACCTGCTAGCAACAAAATAGCTTCGTAAAAGCCAAAAAGCCAGGTGTATTCCTAGAGAAACTGGCTTAATTTCGGATCAGATATCCGCATCTTTCGTCCAATGAAGTATCGTTTTGTCCGCAACAGTTGATGCGAAAGTACACCATAACAGTTAACTAGCTCAGCTAATCCTCTCCTTCCCACAATTACAGAAGAGAGAAGAAATGCCAAATCATCGGTATTAAATTGCAACATCAGCAAGATGTTTATGGAGGCGTGAGCGAGGTACGCATGCATGTTGATGCCTAGTACGGGTCATCGTCGTTCGAATGTACCAATCAAGAAAAAGCTACGATAGGCAAATAGATTTACTAAGCGACAAATTTGCGATTTAAATTATCATTCGATTTTCATGTTGGGGGTGTCGAGCACGCAGAGAAAGTCGTAAACATGAACACAGAAGTAAGAACTCGGGTAATCAGGCACGAACCTGACATGTATTGTCCAAGAAATGTTACAGTCTCAGAAACTCGCATTGTCTTGCAGACACAATCAGGGTACATGGGTAGTTGTTTTGAGGTTATACATCGTATGTCCATCGCAAGCAGATACAATGCAGCTGAATACAAGTCTGATCCAAACACTAACACTTACCGGGATCTGCTCATGCGTCATTTCCTGTCAGCACGTCTCCTTGGGAAAAACCCATGATCATGTTTGACGAGCCATGCCTCGTGCGCCTTTACAAGTTGCAGGTAATTAGGACTTCATTCAGCCTGTGATGGAAGAAAATGACTTACCAGTCGTTTGACATTACCTGTAATTAGTCTCTGAAGCTTCTGGTGAGACGGATCTTGACCTTCCGCTTGACTGGTCTTGTTAAGTCTCGGTGAACCTGTGCATGTCTGTGGTCGGAAGGCTTGTATACCTAGTGATTTAATAACAGGGCTCATAGCTCTGGTATGTTCGTCTGTTTTATGGAAAACATTCCTGACATGTGTCCGTTTGACTTCGTGATTCAGGCCGTTCAGCGTCAGCAACGAGAGCACACACACACACACACACACACACACACACACACACACACAGAGTTACCGCCTCCCTGAGTGCATCGACACGAACTGAAACATACGCTTGGGGAAAACTGTCCACTACCCCCGACACGCCTACCCCCCTGCCCAATTTATATCCGCTCTTAACCTTCCGCACCGTAACACCCACCCCCACCCCCCGTCCCACCATCACCCACCAAGCTTTCCTCCAGATGCTCACAAAGGCCTTCAATTCCCTCCATCAAAAGTAAGGGTACCGAATCTACAAGGGCAAAGAACATCGTTGACTACCAACAGTGAACCTTAATTCCAATTTTCTTCTTGCATGGAACTGTCTGCAGCAGAGAGAGGGCACCACTTCTTCTGCGAGACAAAACTCAAAGTAATGCCAACTGCACTGTTGGGCACAATACCCGCCCAAGGTTTCACAATTACCTCCGCTTTAGAATTTACACCAGGGCTCAAACCAAGCTGGTGTCTTTTAATCCCCGACCGCAAGTTGACTTGACGTCCCAAAAATTGGCCACGTCGTTGGGCAAAGTCCCAAGGAATTCCCGCCCATTTCAGACCGCATTGTATCGTCGATTTGTGAATGGCACACGCTTAAGAAGAATGTCGGAACAGAGAAAATGGGTGGTGGATGTGTCTCGCCACTGATTTATTGTGGTAGCCCACACGGTGTATTAACCCCAGAGAGGCGCTTCGGTCAGGGTGAGGAAAAAAACATCAGCAGAGGCGAGGGGTGAGGGGAGACCGTCCCCAGGGGACAAAAGACAGAAGAGGGGAGGTGCAGGAGGTGCCACAGGCTTGTGGTTTGACAGCCCAGGGAAGAATAGTCAGACGATGGCGAGAGAACAGACTTTCCTACTCTCCTGTTGTACTCAACAGATCTAGGGAAAAAAATGGCCCGGTAATCGAAGGATGTCGAATTCTTAAACGAACTGTCACATGATACCAGCAAATACCAGCACCCTTTGGTGAGCTTGCGAAGGATGCCATCAATATCAATACTTTCTGGCTATAGGGTACATCTATGTCATGAATATAAACTCACTCCCGATGGTAGGGTGCGAGTTTTGAACGACCAGTTGTTGATATTTTGTGGTAAGACTCTCCAGACCAAGACAACACATTCAAAATGATTGAAGAATTGTTACATATACCGAGAGAGTAGTATGCAAGCTACCAACTTACTTGCACTGTGGATCAGTTAATAGTTTTGTCTTTATCTAGCTGTTTTGATAACATTAATTTTTAAGAGAGGTTTACACATCAGAACCCTTTTTTCTCCGTTTTGACGCTAAAGATATTGTAATGACTGTCTCATTGATCTCCCTTGAGTTTGTTTTCATAATTATCTTCTTTGTTGGTTGCTAGGGTTCGAGAGTTACTTCCCTTGTTGTTGTTCTAGGACCAGGCAGATAGGGACTTTTGCTAGCCGCGAATTAGTCTTTGTTGCTTGCGCGGCGTAAAGCTCTAAATAACTAACTAACTAACTCCCTTGTTGTTGTGTTGAGTCACGGTTCAGTTACACACGCCGATCTTTCTGAGTCATAATAAACTCAGGAATCCAACTACATGTCTGTGTCTGATGATTCAGTTTAAAGTCAGGAACAAGTGACTAACCAAAATATCAAATGAAAAAAAGTTTCGCACGGGTACCATGGCACATATTTTACGTGGCCATTTAATATTGCGTATTCTTTGTGGTGTTTTAATTTTCAGTATATTGTTTTCAGCTTCAAGCGTCATGGGAACAATTGTTAAAGATAGGGTTTAAAGACTTTTAATCTTAAAATGATACCACCATCCGATCCTGAATCAGTTGCTTAACGACACAATCTGACCCCTTCTCTAAAACCCATCAGAGAGACTGATTGACTGAAATGTTGATAGAAGATGGAGCTGTTATGAAGTTGCAATTTTACAAACTGTCATGCTACACTACTTCTAATTAGAACAAAACGAAAGAAAAAACACCAGGAAGCCGTACAAGTAAACAAAATAAGACGCACAAAACGATAAGAAAAGAAAGAAGAAAAATGCAGTATTTAACATAATCGTTACGTAAACCGGCGAAAAAAGAAAAAAAGAGGTGGATATCTTGGAAGATAGTGTATAACCGATATACAGAGCTCTGTGTTCATTTTCATTGATGGTTTGGTTAGAAGAATGACAGCGTGGAGAGAGAGAGAGAGAGAGAGAGAGAGAGAGAGAGAGAGAGTTCCTAACCCATATTAGCATGCCTACTCATTTAACTTCACCGTTTTTTCTGTGTTTTTTTTTTAATGTCAAGCCCGTCGGCGTCTAGGCTTGCGTCATGCACATGTTCAAAAATGAAGACACCCACAGTACTTGTAGCTCTTCCTTGTCTGAGACACTTGCCTGCACATTCGTTTTTCAGAATCCCTAATTGGGCGTAGTTTTTGGCCTTTGATAAAAGAAGCACTCCAGCTCTGAAGAGCATCTAAAACAAAATCGGTATTTTCGCTCTGTGAGTTCTGATAGTGGTACCCGGGTACTTCTGTACGTTCCCAAGCTCAACAGCGTTCGTAAATCACGAGGCGGAAACGTTCAGTTACGGTTAAGTAAATATCAAAATAGTGACGAGTGTGTACATTTGCATTCGCTTCGGAGACACGTATTATCGAACGCCCATAATAGGACAGCAGTCGGCCAGGAAATGTTTGGCCAACTACAAAATAAATGCGTTGTATTCAGCCCTAGTGTTTGATTTTACAGTTTCTGTTACTGAGATCTCTTCGTCCTGCCGGCTTGTCCAGACAATCACACGTCAGTCAAAACCCACGTGACTTTATAGCCTGTCTCTTCCTGCTTCCTGGTTGCCGGTTCGAACAATAACGGCCGTGCGGTACTAAAGAATTTCGCAACCAATACCAGACGATAGTGTACCATAGTTTTTTTTTCTTTGTCCTGTAATTACATCCTCCTTATCACTCCCCTCCCTTTCTCTCCACCCCTCCCCCTCCTTGCCCCCCCCCCCACACACACCCCTTCCTGTACCTAATCCGCCTGGGAAGCCTGGATAGCCAAGGTGGTGCAGCGATGTAGTCGAGTTGAGTCGCGAGTTCGATACCGGGCTGGGAGCCAAATATTTGTACTGGCTTTTCCTTCATTGTCCCTCATTGTTGTTACCTTTGATGTTAGCCTTACGTGGTGGAAACTAACCTTAAAGCCTCCAACCAACCAACCAACCAACCAACCAACCAGTCTCTCCACACCAGAGGCTGTCTTTGCAGTTCTACCTTCAAAACTAATAGTAAAAGAGACGTATTGTTAATCAAATCAATGGCACTTATGCTGCTTACCAAACGATGGCAGAGTTAACGTATTCATAACGACGAATACGTTTTGCCACAAACAGATGTGTATTGGATGTAGTTGGTTATCGTGGGTAGGGCATTACATCCATTTCGTGTACGGCTCCGGCTGAGGAAATTATTCTGTAGCACGCGAGCGTCTTTCCTCAGGCTGTACGAGATATCTGAGCTGATCAAGTGGTATTTAGCTCGTTCAAATTTTACAATAGCAACACGACTATTTTCTCATGAAGTGTTCAAATGATATGAACAATGGCAGCTGGTTAACTAAGTTAGTACGAAGATGGCAGTTTAGGGCTTATATACCGTGGTAAGAAGCATGTCAGAGGGAAACAATTCTTTCAAACACTCCGGATCTCCAATGGCTCACCACCACTGAATTCATACGCCGGCACAGCTGCCTTTCTCTGTGTCGTCTTGTGTCCTCTCTCTGGAACACCCTGGAAGTGTGAAATGTTCGCTTTTAGCTCTTCTCCCTTCCTACCTCATTGCCCCAGAAAGGCTGCCATGCAGAGGAAGACAATCAGTCTAGCACCATTCTCGCTGCCTTGTTTAACGGTGCTGCAGTCTCAGACAATGAAGAGCAGTTATGTTACCGTCTTTTTTGTGGAAAAGAGCTCCCAGACTGACCATGCTTCTCTGACAAAATTGTAGTCTTGGCATACGTAAGTGTAAACCGACCGTGTGTGTATTGTTCAGCTTGGCAGAAGGCATGCAAGTTAGACGTGGGAGCTCCTTTTGAAAAAAGAAAGAAACAAAGAAAGAAACAAACAAACAAGTAAACCTTAGCCAAAAACTTAACACATTTCGTAATATCCCACGTTATTGACTGTTTTGGTCGTGTATGCGAAAGTCAGGCATATAATCAACGGTTTCCTTGACGGCTCTCATTGCCGCAAACATGCGTATACTCACAGTGCAACACTCCCACTAAGCCAAATTTAAATCCATGCATAAATTGAATATGATTTTTTTGTGATGCCACTGCTGCACATCTGACTAGGTAGGAGTTGAGTTAATCGTTTCAATCACCGATCTGAACATAGCAGAAGCTGCCGCCAGCTTCACAGTCAATACAGTCAGCGAAAACAACGAACTGAATCATCCCTAAGTGCTTGACAAACAGTGAACAGATTTACTCAGCCCTCGGGAACGAGTATTTCGTAGCTCGGGCCTAGTTCGTCATCTCCAGATCCAGTCTTCGAGAGGATTTTGTGTTTACCATGCAGATGAAAGGTTTGGCCAGCATTGTCCAACATCCGGAGCTCCTTTGAAGGGGCAAATCTGTTTCCGTGGTGCCCATTCACAAACCCATTTGGAGCAGTCTTCTCAACAAACTTGTGTCAACGCATGGTGTAGATAGAGAGCACGGTAGTTCAGTGTTAAAATTGCTCTGGTCACCAGACAATTCACTCCTGTCTTCATTCATTCATCCATTCATTCATTTTGCAGCCTGTGCGTTCACTGTTGCCTTTGTTCCCAGTGAAGTCACTGTCCTCTTGATTTTTGTCTGAATAAGGAGCTGGGAGAATTTAAGACTCAGTCGATGAACAGCTACGAGCAAGAACTGCTTTGTATTTGAAATTTGAGGCTTGTCTGTTCCTGAATCAGAGAGGACACCATCGATAGTTTAATAATGAAATTACTTTTTGATACGAAACACCCTCTTGAGAACGGTTGCCGTCAGCGGTAGTTACTGCGTGTCAACGACCGAAAGCGTTCTCTATGCTCGAAGAACATGAAAGATAACTCCAAACA
>JACVVK020000201.1:152500-162500 GCA_018292915.2 Batillaria attramentaria
GGACTCGAAAAACAACAAGAGGATTATCTATAAAAGATTCGATATTTTCTCTATTCTCGAGATTCTCGTATCCAGAAACGACATAAGACACCAAACTCGTTTTCTTTAATCCGACCAACCGGTCGTGCTTCAGACAAATTGCGTCCTGAATATTAAATCATCCCAACACCTCACGACCGACACTTGTGAAAGCCCGTAAAGAAATGGCTATATAGTCCCCGACGACAAGAAACTAACTCGCGCCGACGGAGACTGAATGCCGATGCTGAACACTAGGCTCTTTACACGATCAGTTTTCAGGATATATAGGATGAGATACACTCATCCACGTAATGAATGGCAAAAGGTGGTGCGCGGAGGCGTATTGAGGAAAGATTCTGTCTTGGTCTGCTGAAAACTAGACTGCCTACTACACGATTCCCCATAACAACAGAATCCAGAAACAACTTCACAGTGCCACCCCACCAGACTCTGATGAGGGTCTGTCTTTTAGTTGAGCACTGTAATGCGGCTGTTGGTGAACCTGCAGACGTTCTTGATTGGACGGGAGCGTGGATCACGTGGGCGTATTTGCCCACTGAATCCTGCGGTCTACGGCAGAGCGTGCGGGTGGTGTAACGGAAGCAACGTGTTTATCAGTGAAGTTCGCTTGACTTACGGTCGTTCGGTGCACTTTCTGTCGATGTACTTTTGCCTGTCTGCATGAGTGCAGTGGAAATGTGAATGGGGATCTGGGGAAAAAAATGATCAGTGCATCTTCCACCTGTGAATGTTCACCGCCTTCTTGCATTACTTTGACGTCACACTTCAACCAATTTAGCCCAAACATGCAATGTTTATGGGGCCAACTGATCCTATCTTGAACTGGCTCATCCACTCTGTGCGAGGCAGTCGTGACAGAGAGTGCTATGCAACAAAACATACCTATAGACGTGTGAATTGGCTGTGTTTTTGCTATTGATGACATGGAAATTCACAGGGTGGGTGGGGTGGGTGTTTGGGGATTTAACGTCCTTCTCCACCACATACGAAGAGAGAGAGAGAGAGAAGGAGGAGGGGGTAAATCAAATTTTGTTCAAACGGTAATACCAGCCTCTGTTGCATTGTTTATTCCATACTAGGAAATCATGAAAAAGGAAATACAGAATGTTTGGCTTCATCACCACTCCACCGAGGGACACCACAAGTTATGCAGAGCATTAAAACAAAAGGAAAAAAAAGTAACTACGTTTCAGATGTTAGGCTACGTTGTTGGAAATGTCTCTCCTAACAATGCTACTTAACGGGCTTCAATCCACGAAGAACTTTTTAGATTTCCTTCATTTGTAAGTTTTAAAAGGTTAATTTGTTCATTTCCGTATCGGGTTTTGAACAGACGTCCTTAGAATAACCTTGAAACACACGACAATATAAAGTATCTTGTGCTCTAAAGCAAAACCAAGCCACACTTTTGCCTTCTGTGTGGATGATGCGGTTTCTAATCGCGGCGGATGATTTCAGCTAAAAACAGGGACTGCAACTCATAAACTTCCGGTCTTGCGTCAAGACTGTGACTACTCAGTCAAACTATTCCCCTTTTTAGTACTAATACTTAGAGTGCGGTTCAGAATTGAGTTTTCGCTTTTAGAGCTGGCGGGTAGGAAATAGAGATCTGGTATAGAGGACGTGGCCTACGATGGGTTTTACTCTCATCATTTTTTTCTGCCTGATACGCTTGTCTTTTCAGGCGAAGATTTCAGTTTTTAAAGTTTAAATTTTAGCTGAGATCGAAGTTTGTCCCCCCCCCCCTTTTTTATTTTTATTTTATAAAAGAAACAGGCTTTATATTCCTCATCAGTAACGAGCACGTGGCGCTCGTGTGCAAACACTTGTGTGTACGACCAAACATGAAGCTGTTGTCCCTTTGCCATGTGACTGACCGTGCATATCGTTATCAGTGTCAGCTGAAGCTGTCACACACACGATTACTTCGTCCTATTTGACAACACATCGCAACACCTTGCACGTGCAACAAATCAGACAGCGCAAAGGACTGGGACAGGCAGTAAGAGGACCGCGTGCATTTGGTGGGTCGCTCACTATGCTCCGTTCCAAGGACTGCTACAGAAGTCGAACTTGCACAAAAATGGCAGAAGGTCACTTACGCCGAGACAAATGTCAGGCAGAAAATGATAAGAGTGAAGAAGTTATTAGGCCGCAAGACACCTGATGTAGATTTCCTATTGCCGGCTCTACATGTAGGCGTACAAAAGATTAAAAGCGAACTTCAGTAATCCAGGATTTTGAAACGAACTGTAATACTTATACTAATGATGCTTTGTCATGCTGTGTTGTATCGTGCTGCGTTGCGTTGCGTTGCGTTGCGTTGACCCTGTTCCAAAATCCACCCCACGACCTTTCGATCTCGAGTCTGTCCTGTGACCAGTTGAACCAACTGACTCCGGTCCCCGCAGCCCGCACCTTCTAAATTTTGCCTCAGCGATAGGTTCCGTCTTCATTACTTCATAACTAGGTTATATGTGCATTTTTGTCACGGATGGAGGGTGCCGACATCATCTTTCAGACACAGTTTAGTTCGTATCGGAACGGCATCTTTTTTTTTTTTTTTTTTAAAGACATGTGCACTCTATCATTCGGAGAGACAATGACAACGACAGTGACACTTTATTTTTCAAGGATGTAAGATTAGGTACAGCGTCCTTTCTTCTATCTTGTCCTTGCTACATTCTACTACTCTCTCTCTCTCTCTCTCTCTCTCCAGATCAAGTTCAAGCGGAATAACATCAAATTGATGGTAAAAAGAATAACGTTGAGAGACGTATTAGTGCAGGCTATACAGAGAGAGAGAGAGAGAGAGAGAGAGGGGGGGGGGGGATTTCGCGAGTTTTCTCGATACCTGTCAGTCTGATTGTTATTCCCTTGTAAGTTACAAGAATCTGATTTCGTGGAACGTGATAATTGATCCTACACGGGAAATCATCACAAGTCATTCAAACAATGAAGACACTTAAGCTAATTTCGACAGAGACCATTGTTCGATTAAATTGTAAGAAATGCCATAGGTCATCTGATAACGTGATTAGACGCACGCGCACATCGATAGGGGCCGCAATGGACTTAAATTAAAACCTTCCATGATCGTATCAGTCTGTGGAGCTCAGCTGGTATTGTTCGCCCGCTAGGAGGTGCGAATGTATCCCAGGGCCCGTATGTAATAGTCGAGGTTAGGGATTTTAGCCCCGAGTTAGAGTCTAACCTCGAACTAAACTAGCTCTAGGGTTAAATTTTCTGTTGTTTATTGTTTTAAATCAAGAAGAGGGCCCATTCCAGCAAGGTGCCTAAACCGTCATAGAAGGAATTCTTTTTCCTTTCTTCGCTTCCTTTTTTTAAAATTTAATTTTGCTTTTGGGTTTCTTTTGTCCTAGTCTGGGTTAGGCCCATAGCCGTGGGTTAAATTAACCTCGATTAACGGGCCCAGACATTTGCAGGGGGAGCAAATGTACTCCAGCTCTCTACTCAGCGGTGTGATTGTACCCTGTCCTTTAGTCTGGTTAGCTCTGGCCATCGAAAGGTTCGTTTCCGGAAAGCGAAACAGTTACAGATTACAACAGATACTATATAATTATAGTTTCACCATGTGATGTCTACGTGCATTCATAACACGAAGTTAGCTGTCACGTGATTTCAACTCGCGAGACCCAAATCCAGGATACATTTGCACCCTGTCCCGCGCCGCGCAGCTGTGGTGTGCTCCCCTGCAAATGACTGGTATGCATTTGCACCCCCTAACAGGCGAACTACACCAACTGAGCGTCAGTGGCAGAGAGAGAGAGAGAGGGAGGTGCTTTACGTTCCTGTTTTCACTGGTCGAATTGCTGATTCCGCCGTCGTTACGAGAACATTTTGCTCTCACGCAAGGATTTCACGTGCTGCATGCAACGTCCTTGTACATTAGTCATGGTTTTAACGGTGTTGCGTCAGACAAATGATAAATTATTGCCGGCGGTGTTTTCTCGGGGGGAAATTAAGGTTTCTAACGAATGGAGCTGATTCAGCCCCTCCCCATCTCCTCACTGTGGTTTTCGGACCGGGTCTGATGAATGCTGCTGAGGTTCTTGTTACGACGACATTTTTTTTTTTTCTCACACTAGGTTTCAGCTTCAAGTGAAACGAAAGAAAGGCGTTTGTGTCGGAATTTGCGCATTTGGGAACTTAGTAGACACACCCGTCTCTTCCTTCCTTTGCTGTGTGCTGCCGTTCGCTTAGCAGTGTTTTCAATTTGTTTTCAAGTTTTAAGTTTAATACAACAGTGCCGTCTGTTAGACTTACATACCAGTATGTTTTTCTCTCGAAATATTGGTGCTTCTTTCTGATTTTTTAGCAACGCAACAGAAAAAAATGTTAAAAAAGAAAGAAAAAAGACTGAGAACTTATTTGTTTTTCTGTCAGCAGAGCAATAGACACCATACGAAAAAAATAATTTACCGAGGCCATCAAACGTGAAAATAGGATGTATTTAGTAAGTGCCTCTGTCGACAGTTTTTTTTTTCTTCTTCTTCTACATATGATCTCTCGGGACTTTGGGAAGGGAGAGGTCGGGATACATCACGTACATGAGTTTCGACCTCTTGCTTAGAAGGTTGCGGATTCGATTCCCGCCAGGACCAACCCCCGTATTTATAGATCTATTCTCCTTAGCTCAGGACTGAGTCTTTGAAATCACGTTTGTAATGAGCAGACGACTCCACCTCAGTATCTCGTTTTCATGCAAGTGTGCGTATGGTACATCTCTCAACTTACTTATCCTGGTATAAAGGCGTAAAGCCGTCTGCTTCGATCCTTCCCAGGACAGTAACATCCAGGTCTGATCAGGATACCTCTGGGAGTGACTCAGAGGACAGAGGGAGTAAAGGTAATTACCACGTCATTATGAAGGAGTCGGGAGGGATGTAAAAGCAGGCCTTAGACTGCACCGGTGGGTATTCAAAAGAGTGTGGAGGAGCAGATGATAGGGAACATAATAAGCCATGCAGATTCTGTCGTCTTTGAGAAGGATCAGAGAATTTTGCAGTGGTGCGCTATTTTCCAACTCTAATATAGTTTCCGGCACAAATTTTCTGAAGCGAGACCAAGTGAGATGTCTCAAGGCGCCATTATAGCCCGAGGTTTCCGTGCTTACAGAGGCGTAATGGTACCATGGGAACTCGTGATGACGCAGGCTGGTCGCTACGTGACGGGTTTGACACCGCGTAGCACGTGCCAGCCGTCTAGCCGCCTGTGTGTCGGTGTCCTTCCCCTCATCCACCCTGCCCCCCAGCCACCCCCACTTCACTCTCACAATACTAATCCCGCCCATTTCAAGCTGTCTCATTTCTCTGAGCCAACCTTAAAACGGCCTGGCTAGAGAGGACCCCCCCCCCCCCAAAAAAAAAAAAAGAAAAAAAGAAGAAAAAAAAAGAAGAAGAAACAAACAAGCAAACAAAACAAA
The DNA here is from genome assembly GCA_018292915.2 of Batillaria attramentaria. Taxonomy (NCBI): domain Eukaryota; kingdom Metazoa; phylum Mollusca; class Gastropoda; family Batillariidae; genus Batillaria; species Batillaria attramentaria. The sequence goes on from JACVVK020000201.1 coordinate 157,989, forward strand.
ACAAAAACCTACACAAAAAACAAACAAAATAACAACAACAAAACAAACCCAAACGAAAACAACAACAACAAAAGCCAACAAAACTAAATTAAAAGCAAACAACCCCCCCAAAAAAACAACAACAACAACAACAACAAAACAAACAAACAAACAAAAACAAACAAACAAAAAACACCAAACAATCAAACAAAGAAAACAAACAATCGTATATTACTTATCATGAAGATAAGCTTCTTTAAGCACACAAGCGCACTCACAAGTGCAACTGTTTTACAACAAAACTGTGTCTTTTTGAGGCCTAGTAGGCTTGTTCTGTGGTTATTACTTTTTGTTTCATTAATATTGTCCCTGCTGATATCAACATACACACTAACACTAGGAAACGAATGTGCAACTCGCTCTAAAGACATACAGAAATGTTGACAGAACACACACACACACACACACACACACACACACACACAACACACACACACACACACACACACACACACACACACACACACACACACACACACACACACACACAAGATCATGGAGCTTCATCTATCTTTTTCAGATTACTGTCAGAAGGTGGGGTTTTTTAGGTGTTTTTTTTTTTTTTCGTTTAACTACTGATGAAGAGCGAGCCTTGTCACCCCCGGAAAACGCATTAAATTTTAATTTGGGAAGTGCTTGCAAGGCAGATTAGATGTCGCAACATGCAGCTAAACCCAGCGACAGCTTCTTCACATTAGGCAAGATCTTTCACAAGCGGATCCACAAACCGCTGATGGAGACAGAGGGTGAGGCTGATCTGAGAGGATCCCAAAAAGGGAATAAGGGAAAAAAAGGGCTTAATCTTTCAAGACCACATACTGGATCCGCCGATGCAACGCAGTGAATGGACTTATTTTGCAGATGAAAGCTTACGGGGACCATTCATTCCCGATAAAAACCATCCCGTCACCCAGAAACTCACAATGGAGACCTCGGGAAAATAAAAACTTGCATGTGACTGAGGAGGCGTCTGCTCTGGAAACACTATTTTACTCAGGGGAGATGTTTCGGTTAATTGTGTTTATTTTTCTCCCTCATCACGGGTCACAAATTTCATTTCGTGAGGAGCTGCGACATAGGGTCGTGATCGCATATTTCCCAGGGTGCCCGCTTGACTGACTGACCAGTAATGTATAAAACGGATGCGGAGACGAATGGCCGACGTTGATTTTATGGGTGATTGGAATGGGAGTAATGATATTTCACGCTGCAGGTTTTTCTGCAAATGAAACGAAAAATCCGATTTGGCAGATTTCGTGGTGGTTTTATTTGGTCTATCGCCTCTTTTCGTCCTGGTTGTTGGAGGTGTGTTCCTTGATTAGTTTTCTCTTCAAGCTTATCGACTTCTGCGGTTTTCAGAGACGAGTCTTAACGTGCAGGGCAAGAAGTGCACGTCAAATTAATCTACACCTCCACCCCCAAACAAACAAACAAACAAACAAACAAACACAAAAAACAAACAACAACATCAACAAAACGAAACAAAACAAAAAGCAAAAACACCCAAACAGTAGTATGTATGTATGTATCTATGGGTGTTTGGTGGTTCTTGTTTATGGTAAGGATGAGTACTACTAAAGCAGTGAAGTGTGTGTGTGTGTGACGGTGTGTGTGTGTGTGTGTGTGTGTGTGTGTGTGTGTGTGTGTGTGTGTGTGTCTGTGTCTGTGTGTGTGTCTGTGTCTGTGTCTGTGTCTCTGTGTGTCAGTGTCACAGTGTGTGTGGTCACAGAATACAACTGATGTCTGCACGGCTTTGGCTCCTACGAACCTGAATGTCACGCAATACACTTCCTTTAAAACAAATTTCCCGCCCAAAACAAACAGTGGTTTCAAGAAGCAAGACAATCATGTCAACAAGCTGCATGCCAAAAATGAAGCATCGAAAGAGTATTTCGTCCTTCAGAATCCTGCACACGGAAGCATCTGATGTGCCGGCACTCAGTGTTAGTATTCATGCCCGGCTTCCACATGCCCACGAGTATGGTTAAAAACAGGTCACCGATCAGGTCAGGTCCGCCATTTTTTCAGTGTATCAAACATGCCTCTTTTCTCTGGGGTTAAATGCACTTTTAAGAACTTAAAAAAAGAAAAGAAAAAAAAAGCCGGTTCTGGTCTTAGTCTGTCGGTTCGAGCGATGTAAGGGAAAGAACTCTTGTCCAACCTTACTACAACACTTCAAATGAATTCCCCTTGGACTTGCCTCTGCTTTCCTATAATTGTCTGCAGCCATCGAAGCAAGAAGTGTGTATCTGTATGCAGATATATGTTCCTTTTAAAAACAAAACTCTGTTCATACTGAGAAAGCCTGTCTGTACATCATAAAATCGTTTAATCTGACCAAAGCGATGCGGGCATCTTTTTTTTTTTTTTTTTGGTTGTTGTTATTTCTTTTACCTCAGGCTAATGGAGCAAAATTGAATTTAAAGCCGCACAGTCATTGATTTTCCATAACTGGCAAGTAGTACCAGTCTTGTCTACAGATCTTAATTTTCACGTAACTTGCTGGGAATTATAAAAGTGCGTTTAAAATACTGCACCAGTTTCCACGGCGTGGGCCGTCTCATTCCAGTGACGCAGCCATCAGTTTCGCTGTAGTACGACGGGGGTGTGTTGCGTCAATCATTCAATGTGGTTTCGGAAACTTTGTTGGCTACATTGTCGAATAACATGCTGGCTCTCTCTCTCTCTCTCTCTCTCTCTCTCTCTCGGGGAGCCGGGGTGGTCGAATGGTAGAGCGTTGGACTTCTAATGCTCGGGTCGTGAGTTCGATCCCGGCTGGGGCCAAATATTTGTGCTGGCTTTTTCATCGTTGCCCCGTCTTTGATATCACCCTATGTGGTGGAAAAGGACGTTAAACCCCAAACACCCACACCCCCCCCCCCCTCTCTCGGTGTGTGTGTGTGTGTGTGTGTGTGTGTGTGTGTGTGTGTGTGTGTGTGTGTAGTCAAGGCCATGCAAATGTACTGTTGTGGCCTAAGTATGACGTTTGTACGAAACGAGGTCAGTACATCATCGTCTCGGCTCGCGGCCGAGGCACTGACAAGCCGGATAGCCAACATGAAAAAGCGACAAAAGCAATATCAGGGTTAGTGCTAATATTCGGCTGCTCACTTGTAACAGTTTATTATTATTTCGTCTGCGTTCTTCACAGGACGAGTACAGTCTCGGTTTGGCTACCTAGGTTATGCGCATACTGCGTGGCGTGAACCTGTCGTAGCGTCCGTTAGGGGACAAATATAGGGGACCCAACCCAAGCTGATGTGCTTTGCGTGGGCTTAGTGCAAGAGTAGCGTATCTTGGAACGAAAACCCGCATTACAGGTTTTGCCGTGTCACTCCGTGCAGCAGGCAGTTTCCGGATTTTTTCTTCTTCTTCCACACAGAGTTTTTAATTTGGTGGCGCCTACTTCAGTTGATTTTGTTAAATTGTATATGGTATTTTGTATCATTTCAAGGGCAGTTGTAAAAGATGTGTCACGTGAAGAAAATGTCGCTGCCGGTGTAACTGACGCTCGGGATGCCGGTAGTCCCCAGCCCTGTATACGCCGGGGCGTATCCCGCTTTAAGCTGGATGCACTCCCCTAGTTTTAAGGCAGACATGCTCCGCCCTCACACGCCAAGCTGGAAACACTCCACTAGTGAAAGAAATCGGTAGACTGCATGTGGCTTCGACGAGAGGGAGTACTTCCAGCTTTAAAGCGGGATACGCCCCGGCGTACACCCGGCTTGTTACACTCGGAACCATTTTTTTTTTAAATCCACGTGGATACGGACATCTGTATGTCCGTCTGTCTGTCTGGGAGGGTTGGGTAGACTGGGTGTTGCGGGGGTTGGAGTGGGGACGGAGGGTGTGGGGGGGGGGGGGCATTCTTGGTAAGTTGGACGTTCGTCTTTTTCTTCTTTTTCTCACGTTTGGGTTGTGTTTGACTGATGGGTCTCGCACTACCTATACCTATGCAGACATAGACAGCATCCTTCCGATTTTGTAGAGAGGGGTTACAGGTTCGAACCCCATCGAGGATGCCTTCGAATATTGACAAGGTTGTGCAGGCCTTTTACCTGCCCTCCAAGGACGTTAAACTTCAAAACACATCAGCCTAGTGTAGTGGTTAGCACTTCGGACCATGGACCGGGAGACCCGGGTTCGAATCCCAGCCGAGGCAAGCGGGATTTTTCCTACCTAGGTCGGCTCCTACCCAGAGCGGGTGTGCTATGGGCCCGATGGGGAGGCTGTTGCCACACAGCCGAGTTTCACCCACCACGGGTGCGACTTTGGGGGTGCTTCCCTTAGTATGACACGTCTTATGATGTGGATGATTACACGGCCGGCACCGCAGGTGCCGTAGTTCCCGGGCCTGGTTAATGCCGGGATATTTATGACAGGAAGCGTGGAATGCGGCCCTGTCCCGCAGCCCCAAACCACATGGACCTCCATAGCATCATCTTACTATCATCCTCATCTCCATCATCATGC
>JACVVK020000201.1:165000-207500 GCA_018292915.2 Batillaria attramentaria
AACAAACAAACCCCCCAAAAACAACAACAACAAAACAATACCAAACCAAAACCAAAAACAAACAAACAACCCCCAAACAAACCCAACAACAAGAAGAACAAAAACAAAAACTACAAAAGGAAACAACAACAACAACACTCCCCTTTAAAACAACAACAACAACAACAACAACCCGACTTGGAGTCAATATTTGAGAGTGAGACCGTAAAATGAACATTTGCTTGAGACTCCGAAGCATTTGAAGAGGCCCCAAAACGCTTGTAACACCGGGGGCTTCTGCAAAAACTGAGCACCAAAAGCAAATTTCGACCGCACCGTACACTTGCTGGGCACCGAAGGAGTTTCTTTTGCCAGCCTTAAACTAATATTCGTAAGGCCTCGTCAAGGATAATTTACATAGTTCCGGATACTATGTCTTCGGTGAGATCGTTGCAGTGTCGTGAACGTCGTGAAAGGAGTTGGGAGGTGGAAAACTGGCGCTTACAAAGCTCCAAGGCTGTTTTGCCAAATGAATAGACTATTTGCGATCGTGTTCGTGACTTTGCGGCTTCTAAAAACAGAGAAAACGTGACTTTCTTCGGCCTAAGCCCGTGTGCATATAGACTACACGAATACAGTTCCTGGTCCGTTGATAACTCCATGCCCCTGCGACGACGGCCAAGTTGGGCTAACCGAGACAGAGCCGAGCTAAATGATACTTTAAGAAGGACAAAAACAAAAATACTCGGTGACAAGGAAAGTGGACAGTAGCGAACAACTTTGAGGTCCCCGTGTTATTTCATAGAGTGCACAGAAGCGATGAAATTATTGCCTGCATGAGTTGCCCCTGTGCATACACAGACCCGCAGCATGCATGCATTTTTCGTGGCAGCTTTGTGCTCTGCCACGAAAAATGCGTCCTTGTTGCGGCAAGGGGGACAATACATGCTGGCAATGATCTCGAAACAGGCTGAAAATGTACTGTGCTGGTGAATGCGACAGTTTTCACCGCTTCTGTGCACACTGTGAAATAACTGACACGGGGACCTCAAAGTTGTTCGCTACTGTCCACTTTCCTTGTCACCGAGTATTTTTGTTTTTTCCTTCTTAGGTATCACTTAGCTCGGCTCTGTCTCGGTTAGCCCGACTTGGCCGTCGCCGCAGGGGCTTAGAGTTACCGACGGACCCGGAACAGGGTTGACACTGACGAATATACTGAAGCCGGAAGTCTCGAATAGCCACCGATCTCAGCGCTGTCTAGTTGGTCTTCAGTCCGCAACCAGATCGCGTCGTCTGCTCAGTACGCAGTACGCTTTCACGAGCGACAACACACACACACACACACACACACACACACACACACACACACACACACACACACGCACGCACGCACGCACGCACCAACCTGTCATCACAATGGTTTCAGATGCTATATTGTGACCCACGTGACTGATCTCGATGCACGGATTAAGCGCATTCGACGAAGCTGACGCTTTCCGCAGCGTTGTTGTATGCCTCACAAACGTATGCGATTTTAATACGGCTGTTGAGCATTGCTGACTTTTGCGAAAGTTGTCTTTTTGCAGAGGGTTTATCTAAGAGAAACACACTGATCTGATTTCTTTGACTAGACAGTACATTTGCAGGGTCTGATGTTGTGTCGTGTCTGTTTATTCCTCCTCTCCGTGGTGTGTGTGTGTGTGTGTGTGTGTGTGTGTGTGTGTGTGTGTGTGTGTGTGTGTGTGTGTGTGTGTGTGTGTGTGTGTAAATAACAAAATGAAACTCGACCTTTCTGACAACAGAAGAGCATTCATAGGACGTGCTCTCTCTCTCTCTCTGGACGGTGGAGGGGGGGGGGGAGGTAACTTCCGTGCTGTATGTTCATTTTGAATTACTGTTGTAACTTCTTGCTATTTCATTATTTCATGCCAAACAACTCCCTTTCATGGTAATGGAAACATTTCTGTTCAATAAAATGTCCGAGTCCCCACCACCCCCAACCCCTCTCCCCCTCCCCCCCCCCCCCCCCGCCCCCTTTAGTCCTCCGCGTTTAGTAATTGTGGGCCACGGATCACATGTCCGTAAGTGATTTGTCTGCAATATAAACAGACGGCAAATGGGTGTGAACACGAGAGATATGGCGGACGTCGGATCACTTGTGACGCTTTCAGTGGTCATGGGGCTTAATTTCCCATAGGGCGGTACTTTAGCGTGACAACGAAGGAGAGCGGGACCTTAATGCGGACAACTTGTAGCTTCGTTCATGAGGGCAGTGTTAGGCTGGACGCGGTTTTCATTACAGGCCGATTGGCGTCCGTATTGTTGAGTATAGGGCGGTACAGGGCGCTCATTAGCTTTCCTTCACACCTCGTTCTCTCCTCCCTGTGTGTGTGTGTGTGTGTGTGTGTGTGTGGTGTGTGTGTGTGTGTGTGTGTGTGTGTGTTTGTGTGTGTGTGTTTGTGTTTTAACACAAAGGTCGGCAATTTTCTAACGTTTTGGTACCCCTACCAAATGAAAGAAAAAGAAAAAGAAGAAACCACACACACGCGCGTACGGAAACACACACACACACACACACACACACACACACACACACACACACACACACACACACACACACACACACACACCACACACCCCACACCACACCACACCACACACACCACCACACACACACACACACACACACACACACACACACACACACACACACACACGCGCGCGCGCGCGCGCGCGCACAGACATCAAGACCGACACTCTCCCTACCGTAGACTCATTTGGGATGGGCAGACATGCAGCACGAGAGACATGAAACTCGGGTTCGTGCTGAAGGCACCGAACACTTCATTGACACCATGCTGTCTCCTCAGCCAGAATTACACCACTTTGCTTAGCACATCCGCCGGGCCTGGATCTCATCAAATCTAATTAATTTGTTTTTCTTTTCTCTCAGTTACTACCCCCACTTCCACACAAACGCACACCAGGCACCCAGCTGTCAGTCAACACCGAGCTCTGTTTCTGGCAAAGAAAGATTAATGTGTGATAGATTCTCATATTACTGAGTAATTTGGCCGTGGTGTTAGTAACATCGTTAACAGCAGCAGCAGCAGCAGCAGCAACAACAACAACAAACATTAGAGGCGGTAGGCAGATACAGCCTTTGTTTTCGTGTTTTGTGTGTGTGTGTGTGTGTGTGTGTGTGTGTGTGTGTGTGTGTGTGTGTGTGTGTGTGTGTGTGTGTGTGTGTGTGTGTTTTCACTGCTGGGGGCTCTGTATCTCACGTGTAATGGTTTCGAAGGTGTACACAGTCGAATGGCAAACCAACAACTTTATATATATTTTAAAACAAATCCCAATTATCTCACTTCATTTAGCTTTGGCAGTGAAAATGAAGGTAGCGTCGGGTAACTAAACTACAACGAAGTGTTTTTCTGTTCATTAATCTGGAGTACTATTACCGTTACTCCAGGAGCGTAGATCGTGAGGGAAACTGAGCGCTCCCTTCTTCCTAGACTGCTCCGCTGTCCAGGAAGAAACGAGCGTATAAATTTTACGTTATGAAACAAACAAAAGCAGTGAAAGGGAAGATGCGGTGGGAAGAAAACAGGTCCGTGTGTGGGACGAATTTTTTTGTTTTTTTTTGTCTTTTGGGTTTTTTGGACAGATAAACAAGACAAACATTATACACACGTTCAAAGACAGAGGTACATTGCAATACATCTCCCTCCCCCACAACACACACACATAAAACAAAACAAAACAAAACAAACAAACAAACAAACAAACAAAAACAAAAATACAAAAAACAAAAAAACAAACAAACAAACAAACACACATTAAATAAACTAAATAAGTAGATACGTAAGTGAAAAATTAGGCGAATAAACAAATAAAGTCACAAATAATTATAGTAGTCGCACATGAAATGTGTTAAAATATTGTTAGCTAGATCTGTGCCGGTTTGAATAACAGCCCAAAAGATCGGCTCCAAGCATCAGTCGCATCTGCTTGTGTTACGTAGTGTCAGAGTTTGCAAAAGGCTCAGGAATCACTTTTTCGCATCTCTCCAATCGACTGCAATTGTACCCTCCAGTACAAACATGCATTTTTCTTATTTCAGTGTTTTTGGGTTCGGTATTGCGAATTGTAAAATCGGACGTGAAGATCTTGTTAAATGGCATGCCGATTGTGGAGATATTCCTTTGTGAATACAGTTTTTTGTGGTCTTCTTATGTCTGCAGAACGTACTTATTGATTTCATAGACAGTGTAAACGGTCGCTCACTCGGGAAAAAAACATCAACAACAAAAACTCGTATTGACCATCCTTTCCTTCCAGATTAAGACTCTCCTGAGCTAGCATTCTCTCCGTATTGAAATACTTTGTATGAAGCAAACACAACGAAGTCTATTCTCTAGTGTATCATGGACAATTACGATAATTGCAGGGATGTACGTGCAAAACGGCGCAGCATGTTTAAACTGGCCAGCAGGCTGCCTCGCCCAAATCTGATGAGGAAAGTGAGGACAATAGAAAATATCGAACACGGGTAACAGCGCTAAATGTGATAAGCAGGATCGTAGCTGTTTTGTCGTCTTTCAATGCAGATATCTGATGAGACGGCGTTCTTAGTATATGCTCAAGGTGTTTTCTAAATTTCTAAAGCCGTTCTCTAAGTTCTCCTGCGCCGTTCTCTAGGTCTTCCTAAGGCTGGTGTCACATGGCAGCACTTTTTATTTATTTATTTATTTTTGTCCAAACAAACAACCAACATGGTGTTTTTCCGCGTTTTTTAAATTTTTTTTAGTCCAAACAAACAACCAACATGGTGTTTTTCCGCGTTATTTTTTTTGTCAAAACCAACCAACCAACATGGTGTTTTCCGTGTTTTTCGGTTGGCATGCGGCTACAGCCCTAAAGTTTTTGTTATTTTATTCCGGAGCGTGTTTTGAGCTATTTTCCATGTTTGTTCGAACAAATACGTCTCCGGTGTGTCATGAGCCTAAGTCGTTTTCTAAGTCATCCCAAGTCTGTTTCTAAGTCATCATAAGTCGTTCTCTAAGTCTTCCCGTGGCTTTCTCTGTCTTCCTAGGGCGTTCTCTAAGTCCTCATAGGTCTTCTTAGGGCGGTCTCTAAGTTCTCCTAGAGCGTTCTGTAAGTCCTCCTAGGGCGTTCTCTAAGTTCTCCTAGAGCGTTCTGTAAGTCCTCCTAGGGCGTTCTCTAAGTTCTCCTAGAGCGTTCTGTAAGTCCTCCTAGGGCGTTCTCTCGGTCTCTAGGGGAGCCGGGATAGACGAGATTTTACGAGCGTTGGACGTTCAATGCTCAGGCGGTGAGTTCGAATCCCGACTAGGGCCAATTATGTGTGCTGGCTTTTCCCTCGTTGCTCCATCTTGATATTATCATATGATATAGGTCAAATAAGACGTTAAACCCATAGCCAGCCAACCAACCAGCCAGCGTTCTCTAAGTCTTCCTAAGGCGTTTCTAAGTCTCTAAGGCTCATTCATGTCTGTTTTGGCAAAGGACTGAGCCGAACAGCACCTGCGGGCACTAAGTTCTATGAACTTAGTAAGACCATTCTGCACCCTCTCAGTTGGGCTCAGCCAAGCGCCCCACCCAGCCCCTCGCAAAATCTCAGAAGCTGCAACTCGGAAAGTGTTGAACGCTTTGTGTGCGTTCTGACCCTGAAGGTTTCGTCTTTTTCCTAGTGTTTACTTAGTGCATCACCTCCCAAGCCTGCAAACACGGGTAGATGTACCGTGCATCACCTCCCAAGCCTGCAAACACGGGTAGATGTACCGTGTTTTCTGCACTACCAAAACACACAGTAATGTACTGTATAAAACAGCCTTCATTTTCATGATAAAGTCTGAAAATTCCGTAAACCTTAAGTTTCTTGTTAAAAAAAACCCAAATCCGATGAATGTGCTGTGTATAGGCTATATACGGTGTTTGCAGACATTCCGCTTCGGTTTTTTTTTCTTCAGTCAACATGTTTACAGGGATGAAATGTCCTTCGAGTCTCACACACAGCTTACGTAAAGAGCTCATTGCCGGGAATGTGGTGCGAAAGTCCCTTTCATGGCCTGCTTTTCATATTTCGCTTTTGTGTGTATGTTTGTGGGGGGAAGAGCACACCACGGCACATCAGCATGAAAGCTAGCTGCTGCAAACCTTTGGAACGTAGATTTGACAAACTTCGACGTGAATCAGAGTTGATCAAGAAGCCAAAGCAATCAGCGGAACTTCTTCGCCTTTTGCTCCCACTTTCTTCTCAACCTTCGTTGTTCTAAGCCTTAGAAACGCACCTGAGAAAGGGCTTATAATAATCTTTCCGTATCCACACCTACACAGCACGCTCGATTCAAAGAACACCCACACGAGTGATAATTTAACACAGAAGACTTTCCGCTGAGACATCGAAACAGCAGGATAATACAATACCGCGCCCACTGTCAGCCGGCATTAGGAAAAAGTAATCAGTCCGTTAATTGGGAAACTGATGAATTTCATCCACAAACAAAGGACGAAGACGCGGACGCGCGCGCGCGCGCGCGCGCGTGTGTGTGTTTGTGTGTGTGTGTGTGTGTGTGTGTGTGTGTGTGTGTGTGTGTGTGTGTGTGTGTGTGTGTGTGTGTGTGTGTGTGTGAGAGAGAGAGAGAGAGAGAGAGAGAGAGAACGAACGAACGAACGAACGAAACTTTATTTTACAAGGATAAAAGATTAGGTACGCAGACCTGTCTTACATCTTGTCCTTGCTAGGCTATGTATATATAAAAGTAAGCTCCAACTAAGTAGAGCACACACAACACACACACGACCATGCATATGTAGTAGTTTCATCGTTGCTTCTTTAATATTACCCTCATGTGATGGAAAAAAGACGTTAAACCCTCAAAAAAGCAACCAGCCAGTCTCTCTCTCTCTCTCTCTCTCTCCTCAAGGTTTATCTGCATTGCTCACTTATCACATCCTGTGTTTTCCCCCTAGTGTTCATTGACCTACATATTGGTCATTTTTTTAGTATTGCTTGATATATGTATGTATGAAAAGGCCAGCACGCATATTTGGCCTCTTCCGATATTCGAATACCAGAGCATTGCAAGTCCAACTCTCTACCAGCCAAGCTGTCTGCGCTCCCCGACAGAGAGAGAGAGAGAGAGAGAGAGAGAGAGAGAGAGAGAGAGAGAGAGTAGCTGACGGAAAATGTCAATTTTTCGGGCGAGTGTTAATCGGTTTCAAATGTTACACAAACATCCTCCAACGCACCATCTAAACACGACAGAACACATCATCACTCACCGGTCCACATACTCAACTGTCACATGGTCGATATTTTTCTTAAGTTTTGTAAACGAATACTAGAACGACTATGAGATGTGATTGCGTATGTCCCGACAAAGTTTGCTGGCCTTTTCCTGATCTTGCCATTCGAACTTATATACAACTCGGATCAAACTCAACAGTTTCCGGACCAAGGAAATCGAAATATCGAACACGCTTGCTGCGTGGGTGGGTTTTTTTACTAGGAGATCCTGCAACACGACAGCCATTTTCTGCGTCTTTACTCAGCCTCATTCTCATTAAGGATTATGAGAAAGACATAACCACGTGCATTAATATCGAGCACAACAGGTCTTGATCAATATCTCTATTTAAAATCACGCGCTGTCAAAGTTTTCACGTATTCCACCCACCAGCTGATGGCTTCGGAGTCTGTGAACGGAAAGGCCGTGGTTCTGATCCACGACAAATTTGGCACACGGTGGGGGTTAAAAAAAAGGCGTGAGCGTATTTTTTTTTAGAGTATATCTTGATGTCAGCCTTAAAGAGGCGTGCGACTAAAATAGAAACTTAGCGGCGGCATCCTGACTGGGGGATATAATGATCAAGGGTCTTCGCTACACAGGAGGGAACTGGGTTACTGAACACAAGAGTCGACAACAATAAAGCTTTTGCTTCTGATGTCTGCTAACTACTGTTTTGCCTTCGACTGCAAAAGGTCATACCAAAAACTTGGAAATGAGGAAAAAGTCTACACATTTTGTTTTGTTTTGTTTTGCTCCAAGCAAGGATTCGAAATCACGACCCGAGAAGGGAAGTGTGCGCTTTAGGGTTTTGCCTGTGAATGAAAGGACGGCTAGATTTCGTCTGAAGCTCAGATTATAGGTCTTTTTGGTTCTGCATGTGATCTTTTTTCATTTGGGGGAGGGAAGGGGAGGGGGGGGGGGGTGTTTTGAACAGGTAAAATAGGTCCTGACCTTCATATAATATAACATGATAATATTCCAGTTCAAATCATGAGGCAGTTGTTGCTGTCTGCGAGTTAAACGCCCCCTTTCACTACAAAACTGGGAAACGAGGAAAAAGTGAACAAATGTTAAAGTTCCAAGCAGACATTCGAATAGGCCAAAGAATACAAATGCACGAAGCCTAAAAAATGCCTGCATATTTCCTGTTAGCTTCGGGCATCACAGTCACCCTGGGCATCACAGTCACCCTGGGCATCAGTCACCCTGGGCATCACAGTCACCCTTAAAAAATGCTTCAGTCTAGAAAAAAAATACCGTGCACAGACCATTCACGGGCACGTACCTGACAGGAGTTTTACAAAAATTGGATGTCTCCTTTCCGCTCAGGCTTCACTGGAGTAATGCTAGTCTACTTTCTGTTCAGGCCAGAGAGCCACTTCACTCCAATCCACTCACGTCAACTTTGCCTCTCTTGTGCGCAAAGAGTCCCAGCTTCACCGGCAGCTTGCCTCCTCTTGTTGGGGAGCCGGTATAGCGTTGGACTTTCAATCCCGGCTGGGGCCAAATATTTGTGCTGGCCTTTTCCCGTTGCCCGTCTTTGATATCACCCATACGTGGTGGAAAAAGACGTTAAACTCCCAAACATCCACCCTGCCTCCTCTTGTTACCCCCTGGCAAGCACCTTGCCCTACTAATACAAAAATCACGAAAATCACGCTTTTCCGTGACAACAAAAATCACTACAAACTAGCACACTCGCAAGACTTCAAACAAAGACTGCACTGGACCCCTAGCGCCACACGACCAGACCGTTGAGAGTCCAACGCCCAACCAGCCGCGGTATATCGTCGTCCCTCAATCATAGGGCCAAAAATTGCCTGTTTGGATTTCACGGCCAAACAAATTTTAATTGCTCCTACCCGCCATGTTTTCCGCCAGGTTTAGAAGAGAGAGAGAGAGAGAGAGAAAATCGAAGAACATTAGAAGCCAACGCAAGGGACACTCGTGTCACATGGTTACTTCCCTTAGTTCTTGTCTGTCCCAGTTGGGCGAACAGAGCAGTATTTGACTTCAGTAGTGGAAGTGGATGGGGTGGGTGTTTGAGGGGTTTAACGTCCTTTTCCACCACATACGGGTGATATCAAGGACGGGGCAACGACGAAAAAGCCAGCACAAATATTTGGCCCCAGCCGGGATATCAGTAGTGGAAGTACTTCCCGACAAAAAAAAAAAAAAAAAAAAGATCTGTCACAGTTGGTAACTAGAATAGTAATTGACTTCAATAGTGAGACTACCTCCAGAGAGGAAAAAAAGTGTTATTCCCTTCAGTTTAACTTGACCTAGTTACTACCCCCCCCCCCCCCCACACACCACCACCACCACCACCACTACCACTTTTGTTTCGATGGATAAAACCGAAAACAAACTCCTGTTTTTGTCGTTTTTGTGTTGTTCTCGTTGTGTCAGACTTGGAGATGAGGTAGGTTGCGGCTGTAGCTGTTTCACGTCTCCGTTACGTTCATAAATCAGGCAGCCTTTTCCCAGCTTCGGGGAAACTCATTCATGTAAAGAAGGAAATGCATTAGGGTTGTCGGCACTATATACGGTTTCCCTGCGGTAACTATCGTGATGTAGTAGGGGTTTGCTGGCCATCATCACAGAGTCCTTAAAAACATCTCGCTAAATGTGTTCTCCGTGTGAAAGAAAGGACATCTACAGCTAACGCAAGGAGCGTGTTTACAAGTACAGTGGGTTTAACAGCTTCGGCGTGATACTCACGCGAGATGTGCTTAAGTGGTGTGTGTGTAAGCTCTCTGAATGCATGCCTGTCTCGGGGGCTTTCACCTAATTCAGTCTTTTGCTTGAATCCCTCGTTGTTAGGCTACTCTCTTTGTCAAATATATCCTTCTTTTTATTTTTTTAACAATCCACGAAAACTCACCAGATTTCCGGAGAGAACACTCGTATTTGTTATAACATTGATATGACTCGTCATGAAACATGACACTCGGTCTTTAGCGGTAAACGACGGGGCAACGAGTGACACTCGGTCTTTAGCGGTAAACGACGGGGCAACGAGTGACACTCGGTATTGAGCGGTAAAACGACGGGGCGACGAGTGACACTTGGTCTTGAGCGGTAATTACGACGGGGCAACGAGTGACACTCGGCGTTGCGCGGTAAACGACGGGGCAACGAGTGACACTCGGTCTTGAGCTGTAAACGACGAGGCAACGAGTGACACTCGGTCTTGAGCGGTAAACGACGGGGCAACGAGTAAATTTAGCTCCCAACCGGGATTCGAGCTCAGGACCCGAGCAGTGAAAGTCCAACGCCCTACCACTTCCGGCTCCCCGAGAGAGAGAGAGAGAGAGAGAGAGGCCGCTCGTCTTCAGCTCTAACGTGAATGTAGGACAAGAAAGACAGCCTGGTGGAAACATGGCGGTAAGGAGATTAAAAACACATTTACGCACAGTTCTCATTCAAGGATCCTTACACTGACCGATTCCATCCATCAGTGTTGGCTGCTGCCTCAGGAGCACCCCAGTGCGGTTTTTGTGTGCGCCTGAACGACCCCTGTCCTCTGACGTGGACACAAGAGACATGGGGAAAGGTACTGGCGGGCCTGAAGGGACCATTTTAGTCTGGAGCGAACAGCTAAGAGACGAATTGGTTCGCCATCCTCACGGCTCAGACGTACCAAGGTTATTCTGTTGTACTTGGAAAGGGTTAGTCTTCAAAACACACAAAATATTTGCAAAATATTTGCTATGCAATTACCACATTTATACGACCGGCGTTGATTTTACGCACGAAAATAACATCAGACGCAGCAGCAATAAGAAACAGCAACAGGAACAGATTTTTAGGGATTTTTTGCGTGCGTGCACTTTAACTAATAGTGTTGTTTGTGTTATAAACCTTGGTTGTTGCTAAGGATGCCAAAGACAGCTGGCGTTTCTGGCCCCTCTACTTTGGGAATTTCAAGCCCACGAAAAATAGATAAAAATTGTTTGCAATTCAAACCTCCTATAATTGAACTGAATAGCTGAGCTGACCCTTCACACTACCTTGTTCTAATGTGTTCATGTGTTTGGTGGGGTGAGTGAATGCGCGAGGTTCACGCTGGCGTGCCTGTTGGGTTCAGGTACTTTTAGCCATGCATTTGGGTAAAGCGCTAACATCAGTGATAAAATATCAATTCATATTATTATCATACGCAAATAACGTAACCCTAGGAAACTGCTACAAATGAATACATGCACCTACAACACACGCCCCCGAACTGAATAAAGTTGTCGGCCAGACCGGAGACATGGTCAAACGACGTGCGAGCGTGCACGCAATTTGTACTGAGGTCATGTGAGCGAACAGTGCGTCAGAGATTGAAGACATCGTCGCGTGGTGTCGTGTTACAGCCATTAACTGCTAAGTGAATTGACCCAACAAAGAAACACCTACTGTTGCGAAACCACATCTAATTAATTTGGTTACTGTTACTGTCACCCTCCGTCTTTGCTGACTTGTGGGTGGCCTGTAGTCTGGATAGAGAACACGCGCGCGCGCGCACACACACACACACACACACACACACACACACACCCAGAAAAACAAACAAACAAACAAACAAAAACAAAAAAGCCACAAGCAATAAACAAAAAAGGAACAAACAACCAAACAACAAGCAAACACACACACTCTCTCTCTCTCTCTCTCTCACACACACACACACACACACACACACACACACACACACACACACACACACACACACACACACACACACACACACACACACACGATTCTTTGGTTGACAGAACTGACATTACTTCACTGCCTTTTATCTTTCGTTTACATATCAAACTTTGCGTGTACTAGCATACCGCCATTGTTACTCCCCTCCCACTCACTTTGTCTTCCACGTAAAACAAAAGCAGTCAAGTGTAGAATTCACACAACTTGTAGCTCTGATTCTGACACATGTTGTTGAAAGAAACATTGCTGTGTAGACTGGGATTATACGTTCCAGTCTTTGAATGCTAATCGAAAGTTGTAAAAAGTTGTGTGGTTTTTTTTTCTGTCCTCTTGAGGTATTTTACACAAGTTTGCTCCGCCAGCATGGGAGTTTGACTAAACCGTCAAACAAAACAGATTATATGGGTACATTGCTCTGTGTGTGTGTGTGTGTGTGTGTGTGTGTGTGTGTGTGTGTGTGTGTGCGTGCGCGTGCGTGCGTGCGTGCGTGCGTGCGTGCGTACGTGTCTGTGTGTGTGTGTGTGTGTGTGCGTGCGTGCGTGCATGCTTGTGTGTGTGTGTGTGTGTGTGTGTGTGTGGTGTGTGTGTGTGTGTGTGTGTGTGTGTGTGAGAGAGAGATCTTTTGTCAGCTCTGCTAGCTAATGGAGGCATACACTGTACGGGTATAATTAACACTTTGTATACAGGCATGGTCACGCGTGATCAGAAACTGTGTTGAGTGGGCGGCACCATTGGAATCAGAGATTCGCAAAGGTTTCAGCCCTACGGACACCCATACAGAGGCGTGAATAAACAAGGTTTTCCCAAAGTGAAAAAGCACGTACCACTTTCACTTTTGTTAAAACCGGATTTCTGCATCACTGATTTTACATTCAATTTTACTGCATCAGGCCGCGGCAAGTGAGGATGTGTGTAGGTTTGCGTGTGTGTGTGTGTGTGTGTGTGTGTGTGTGTGTGTGTGTGTGTGTGTGTGTGTGTGTGTGTGGTGTGTTGGTGTGTGTGTGTGTGTGTGTGTGTGTGTGTGAGAGAGAGAGAGAGAGAGAGAGAGAGAGTGGAGAGAGAGAGAGGAGAGAGAGAGAGAGGGGGGGGGGGTTGCTTTTTACGTTGTTGAAAAATCTCCCCGTTATGCGCAGAGTGACACTGTCACAAATTTGTTCGTGTTCGTTAACTTTTCTTCGCACCATTCAGCGTGACTGATTCCCACTGGGCATTACGTGCGATTGTCAGCGGTTTGTTTTGTTTACGTTTGAGGTGTTTTTTTCCAGCCGATCCATCACTTTCGGCACTTACGCTTTTTCTCTCTCTTCAATGGCTCTGAATGGGCTTTTAAGGTCTCATGGAATGCAAATGCAAAGGTGACGAAGAGGGGTCTGAGAAAGGGTATCTGTAGCATAATATTTGCACTTGTATTGTCCCGTGCAGGCTTTATTACACACTTTAGATACAACGTTGACTAACGAACCACCTGGCGTTTCCTTTTGTTTTTTTTCTTTCTTTTGATTTCTCCTTTTATAGGTACGGGTACACAGAAACATACATCAAACTCATGATTGGTCATCCTACATCAGTAGCTGTAAACACATTTGACAATGGTATGCACTTCTATTAGGTACAGTGCAGAGTTATGACAGAACAGTTATTTGCAGTAGTAGTGTTTGGTTGGGGGGGGGGGCGGCTATGGACAGTCTACTGTTGTTGCTTTCACATACATATTTACTCATATGTTACAATCACGCACTGCACACATAGACATTCGCAATGCAATGCCTTACACACTTACGCGATATTTACTGCATCCATTCATGTGCACATTATTATATATTTACCCGGTTTTCTTTTCATCGTGTATTTGTGCTGGCCTTTATCTCGTTGCCCCGTCTTTGATATCACCCATACGTGGTGGAAAAGGACGTTAAACACCCAAACACCCCCCCCCTCCCATTTTTGTCGTGTGTCAGACTGCCGGGATGTCTGGGTCAGAGAGACCAGCTCGCAGTCAGTGCCTGTCTGCTTGACCTATTTGTCTCAGCAAGTCGACCCAAAGGGTCAGTGGCATGCGCAGTCTACAAATAGAAATTTAGACTTATATAACATTTTCCAAAAAGGAAATAAAGACATTATCATCCAGCGCAGCTTTTTTCCTTTGAAGTCCCCTGTGGGTTACCGTGTGGTAATCCACTGGGAGAATTACGGTAATAGTACTACCAAAACAAGTTCAGTTATACGTATTACTACTCTCACAATGCACACTTTTTTTTGCCCCGCATGACTTCTGCCCATGGCCTGCAGGATTGCCAGCGGACAGGATTACCAGATAAAGCCCAGGGGGTGATTTGCGTCATGGATCTTTGGTATGACCTACACTTTTTTAAAATTAAACTTTTGCCGATTCTTTCCTTCGATTCGGGCTGGCGTTGTAAGCATCGTTGACACATCGTCCTTGTTGGCTATGGACAGTCATATATATAAAATCTACTGGGTTTAAATGAGAAGTTTCTTTCGAGACTTAAAAATTGAATAGACGGAGGTCAATGAAAGAATATTTGAACTATATTTTATAAAACAGGTTGACTTCCTTCAAGAAATTGAAGATGTTGTCAGGGGGAATCTCGGGGATATCCACACACGAGATCAAGAAGTGATGAATAGCAAACGGCTCATCAGTCACAAGGGACACACCAGGGGGAGGGGGGGGGGGGCACTCAGACTGAAAGGAAATCTCGGAACGCCCGCACGGCGATGTTACTGGTGGATTGTTACCACAGATCGTTATCGTCTTTCGATACGTGCAACCGATGCCTGCAGTTTGGAACAGTTAAGACCTGGTAATAAAATGATGTCAGTGGGCTAGTTACGAGCAAACCCCTGGGGAGTTGCCGCCCTTTTGGAGTTATTTTGATATCTGATCGACGGCAATAACACGTTCGATGCTGCACAAGTGGCTTATTTCCCTTGACAGGTGTGCTTACTTCCCTTGACGAGTGTGCGTCATACGTTACCTAAGAACGAATCGAAAAATTGTGCATTTCTGTGGAATTTAAACCAAAAAAAAAATCGAAATATTTGGAGGCTGGGGAAGAGCTGATTCCGATTAACGATCCTGTAATGTTCAGAGTGTTTCTTCCGATCTAAAACTGTCTGGTACACTAAGGGGCACAAATGTACTGAAAATAACTTGCTGGAAAAAAAACTTGAAAAATGATTGACAGACATGATGTCATCAAACTACAAATCTATAGAATACAGTTGCTCTGTTTTGTCCTATTGATCAGAAAACGAGTAATTATACTGCTCAGTAAAATCTTTTGTTGAGTTTTTTTTGTTTTTGTTTTTTTGAAAGGGTTTGCGTGCGTGCGTGCGTGCGTGCGTGTGTGTGTGTGTGTGTGTGTGTGTGTGTGTGTGTGTGTGTGTGTGTGTGTGTGTGTGTGTGTGTGTTATTTTGGGGAGAGGTTTTTTTGTGTTTGCATGTTTGCCTGTCATCCTTTTGAGCGATCGAGTTTCGGTCTCCGCTGCCAAATTGTGGGCCAGCTGCCCAAAGAGCGGATTGCGGATGCTTCTCTCTTCGTGTTGTGTTTAAGTTTTTTTTTCTCCTGTCCTTTCCACATCATCCTTGTTCCGGGGCTTGTTAAACATGGGTGGAAGGGTTTCCGATGCTGCTCCGATTGGCATGACGGGAGAACGGAGGAGTATATGTGTGGTGGTGGGGTGGGGGGGGGGGGACAGACAGAGAGGGGACGGAAAAGAGACGGCGAGTTTCCCCTTTGCTAAGCTTTATATCTTGTCACATCAGCAAGATTGATCGTTTCCATTTAGTACAAGGGCCTGTTTCCAAAGCCTAGCACTAAGTGTTTACATTTTCAAATGTGATAAGCACTGAGTTTTTCCAACCAAGTCAGTTCGGTTCGTGGTCGTGATGCGTCATTACAATGTAAAGAAGTGGGCATGCTAAACGCGAGGGCAAATCGCCGTCGAAACTGTAACTGAATTAGCACCGGAAATACTCCCGTCCATCTTGCTTACTCCCGTCTGTTAAGTTTTTGGCTCCCAGCATATGGCCGTAGAAGGGGCGGATCAGCCCTTCCTTTTTTGTCCACGCTTACCTCCCGTGCTCTTCATCAGACTGACAAGAGGTCTTCACGTCTCCGCTCAGCTTGCGCTTAATTAGAGGCTTGTGTAAGGTGGTCTTCGAACAGCAGACGCACTTCGGTGTTAGACGCCCTCCTGGCAGACCTCTCTCTCTCTCTCTCTCTCTCTCTTAAGTCTTTGATTGTGTCCAGACCCCCAGGGACGAGAAATGTACAAAAGGACACCCATGATAGGTCCACGTAGGCGTATATGATTGGCTTGGGCAGAAGAGCTGTGTTCATTCATACGGTGCCCTTGTGCGTATTTCATGATCGAGTATGAATACTGCTTGTGGAAGCTCGGTGTTCAATGACATTTTGTGGAATTTGAAATGAGTGAGTGAGTTTTCAGGGCTTAATGAACTCGGCGTAAGCAAATTCATCTGAAATAAAAATGAAATAAAACAACACAATGGCACAAACGTAATCGCGAGGAATATTTGTTGAGGCTTTCCTGGATTGCCACCTTTGCTCTGCTGCAGCTGTCCATTTGGGGGGGGGGGGGGGGTGTCTCACGCAGCTTAATGCTGAAAGGAATGGAAAGCGATAAATTATTTTCCCACGATCAAGAATGCGTCAAAAAAAAAAAAAAAAAAAAAAACGGCCACAACTTAGCCAATCAGTTTCGTTACTAGTTGGGCAGCCAAGCTTGGGAGAAACTCAAATGGCGTCCAGGCTGAACTGATGAGCATCGAAAAAATGCCATGTAACTAAGGCAGTACTGAACAAACACTTTATTATAACACTAAGTCATCCACGATACAAAAACAGAATTTCAAACACATGTTCCAGAATAGTCATGCAGAGTGAAAAACAAATGTCACAGAAAAATCAAGACGTGTTAAAAACACACACCCTGGTCTCCAGGATTAAGTGAAGCCATGTATACAAGGATAAACACTGTGCAAGATGCGTTGCCGTAATACAAGTGCAGTAAAATAAAACCAAACATTCGTAAAACAGTAACTGACAACTCTTTCATACTGTACACAGCTTGAACCCATCGGAAGACACATAGGGTCCAACTTAGTGGCAGAATAATACAGAATAACGCTTTTTACCCATTTATTCCGCGTATATTCAGCTGAATTACTGAGGTGTGTGTGTGTGTGTGTGTGTGTGTGTGTGTGTGTGTGTGTGTGTGTGTGTGTGTGTGTGTGTGTGTGTGTGTGTGTGTGTGTGTGTGTGTGTGTGTGTGTGTGTGTGTGTAAGCGTGGCAAATCAGAGTGACTACGAGGAGACTGACCCGACTGTAAATTTGATCCTGATACTGAAAGCTGTTCATTGCAAGTCACTGTATACAAAGTCCGCTTTAAACTGGTAGACCCTCGTTTTCGTTTGGGACGCAAGACAATGGGGGTGGGGGGGGGGGAGCTTTGCTCGGCTGTCACACCGGCAGGGAAAAAATTGTATGCAAAATACTGCAGCGAGAGAGGACGCTGGCCAGCCATTGTCTGGGCGCATGCGCCCTCTCACCGGGGAGACAGCTGCCGTTAACCGCAAAGAAATTCATTTGCTACACATAAGTTAACTGCCAGTGCGCTGGGCGATGTGATGAGATCCCTTACACAAAATTAATTATTTCCATCTTTTTCTTGGGGGGGTGGGGTGTGGGGGGGGGGGGCTCTCACACAGATTAATGCTGAATTAATAAATTGAACGGAATTGTGGAGGGGGGGGGGGGGGCTCTCACACAGATTAATGCTGAATTAATAAATTGAACGGAATTGTGGAAGGGGGGGGGGGGGGGGCTCTCACACAGATTAATGCTGAATTAATAAATTGAACGGAATTGTGGGGCTAATATACTGATGAGCACACGTATCACAGTTAATAAAGACAGCAGGCGGGCGTCGAGAAAATAATACAAATCTGCCGCCTACTTCATACCCTCGGGTCTCATTCTGTTTAGTTCTTATACCCACCTCTCTCTCTCTCTCTCTCTCTAAAATAAGTGTTTCATCATCATCGTCATCGTCTCTGTGGGAAGAAGGCATATCAGGTCAGGTGATCTTTTCTTATTTGCGCGTTGTGATGTGATGGTAGCAGAGTATATTAGTTTTTTTCCCCTAATGGCTTGGGGCACTCTACTGACGTAGATTCAACGAAGGGAGTTTCTCATTACAGCGCCCTAGAGCACGGGGAGGTAATGGAGAGAGTGGCGTGCCCATACTGATGGATGCCATATAATTATTCCACGTTTGCCGAAATATCATACTCAAGAAGGGCGTCATTTAAAAAAAAATTCTCTTTATTAACTTTTCATTCTCAGGTACATGTACCTTTAATCACTCGTACCTCAATGTCTCTGTGTAAATCTTAATTATGCTCCTGATGGAAATTCACAAATCCCTATCTCCTCTCTACCGCCAATTTCAGTTGGTCCGAGTAACAAATTTCGCTCGGGAGAATCCTAGAGAACCATATCATATTGGAATCTACTCATTTCATCAAACTCAAATGGCATTTTGTGCGTCTCCTGAGGTTTCACAGCAGTTACGCAGGACTCAACATTAAGAATGCATTGTTTTCACGGCGATGACTGTAGCATTCCCTATACACCTGTATACCGTCCCTTGTAATTCACACCTACATATGTTTTATTGTAATGCATGAATGATGTGATATGTGATACGTTGTGGTGTGATTCTGATGATGGTGTGATCATTACGAGGTGATATATAATGCTGTTGTTTGCGTTTTAATCAATTTTGTTGACGCCCGTCCAATGGCCCATCTTAATTGGCCCCAAGAGATAAATAATGTATTATTGAATTGAATTGAATTGGACACCTAGTGCCCTTGAGTAGCTGCGGTGGCACATTGTACCGGACATGTACAGATTATACAAGTCAAGTCGCGTATAAGTCACACAAGTTTAAAACCATTTGCTGTTTCAGCTAACAAGAAATAATGCCTGGCTATGTTCTTAAGTATGATATATAAGTTTGTTCCAGTTCTTGGCCTAATTATCATATATTGTTCAGGAAGCGTAAAAAAATCACAATTCGCGATAGCTGCAAAGAAATGTGTGCTTGTTTGCAGTTATATAATTATCCCCAGTAGAATCATATCAAAAGTTAAACTGGCTTTGCTGGAAATTCATTGGATCACACAACAAAGCGCAAATTTGCCTCGAAACGACGCTGGTTTGGTCCGGTGGACAATGAAGGAATTCTCCTTCTTCCATTCCCACTTCCTGGGAATCTTGTCGTACGTTTCACGTGGACCCTAGAGATTGGAGCTGAGGAAGGGGTAGGAGGTTTAAGAACACTCGGTCACTCTCAGTTTGGCAGGCAGACTTTGCTGGGCAGAGACTCGGCCTCTGTTGGTCGTGGATGAGAACATCCTGACAAATTAGCCACCAGAACGGCAGAATCGACTTGGCGAGTCTTGCCTCTGGTCTCAACGACCGGACAAGGCAGACTAGTCAAGCGCATGAACTGTCAGCATCATTTCCCTCCTCCCCCTAACCTCTCCACTCCCTCCGACTTAAAAAAAAAATTGGTTCTTCTTACTGTTCGAAACGGTTGTTTTCTTCTCTTGTTTTGTTTGTTTGTTTGTTTGTTTTCAAATTTTTCTTGATGTTTTTCTTTCTTTTCCTTCTTCGTCATTTCAGTTTTGCTGCGTACACCGCGGCCATCAACGGATCTCATCATCGCTGGTGCCCCTGTCGGAACTAAAGTAGCAGGGAAAAGAGTGCAGTGGCAGACAACTTAAACATCGTGCTCTTGTTGTTGCTGTTTTTTTTTTTATTGTTTGTTTTGTTTTTCTTGGGGTGTTTTGTTTTTTTTTGTTTTTGTTTGTTTGGTTGTTTTGTTTGGTTGTTTTTTGGTTTTTTTTTGGGGGGGGGAGCTTTCTTGTTTCTTTGTTGTTGTTTTTTCTTTTCGTTTTGTTAGGTAGCAGCTGAGGTTGGGCGGTACCGACACTACGACAGTAACAGTCTGTATTACAGATATTTTTTCCCGTGTCTAGTTTGCTCCTCTCAGTGTTTAGCGGCCAAAATAACAATATTCTCGTCGTGATAAACAAAACCATTGATAGAATCGTAGATACACTAACTTCCTCTGGGCAATGTATGTGTGTGTGTGGGGGGGGGGGGGGGCGCAGGGAGTGAAGTTGAGGCTGCTGAATAGATACCTGAAGTGAACAACGCAGAATGGAACATGTCGCTTTTCTCTGTGTGCCGAGGGTGTTGCTGAGCCCCCATGCTATGAAAAAAAAAAAAACAAAAAAAAAACAAGGAGGAACGGCCCCGTCCTACAAAGTTGTTTCTCCAAATTTCATTTTATTTTGTCTGTTTTGTTGTTATTGTTGCCGGTTCTCCCCTCTCCAAGTTCTACCAATGAAACTAGCTCCTCTACGACCTCGACCGATTAGTCACGTGACTGGGGGTGGGGCCGGGTGGGGGGAGAGAGAGAGAGAGAGAGAGAGGACAGAGACAGAGAGACAGAGAGAGAGAGAGAGAGAGAGAGAGGGTGGGTGGGTGTTCAGGAGTTTAACGCCCTTTTCCACCACGTAAGGGTGCTTTCTAAGACGGGGCAACGAGAGAAAGGCCAGCACAAACATTTGGCCCCAGCCGGGATTCGAACTCTCGACCCGAGCATTGAAAGTCCAACGCTCTACCATTCGGCCACCCTGGCTCCCCAGAGAGAGAGAGAGACAACAACAACAACAACAAATCAATTTATTCAGTAGGCTTTCGGCCCATAGAGAGAGAGAGAGAGAGAGAGAGAGAGAGAGGTCAGTTCCGTGAACTAAACATTTGACGTCAGCCTCAGGCAGGTCGTCATACACAGACAGAGAGATGACGTCAATTCCGCGAACTAAACATTTTCACGTCAGCCTCTAGCACTGCCATCGTCTGAGGAAGCTTGTTTATGTCTTGTGATTTCCCTGTTGGCTTTGTGGCTTCCCCGATTGAATTATTTTTCACATGCAATCTGGAAGATCTAGAGGGCTGGTGAAATGTCGGAGGCAGTGACGATACTTGCTTATTTTGTCTGTGAACTAAGCGTTTGACGTCAGCTTCACACTGGTGGTATGACAGATGATGCTTGTGCATGTCGTGATTTCCCTGTTGCTTTTGTGACTTCCCTGGCTGAACTAATTTTTACATAAAATCTGGAAGATCTAGAGGGCTGGTGAAACATGGACTAGAATACCTTGGATTGTACTTATGAAATCGAAAATTTGGAACTCTTTTGACCGGTGCTTCTCGCAGAAACTTGAAAAAAGTTATGTTTATCTAAAAGTTCAGTTATTCTAAATGCTAAAGACATAATAGTGCAGTAGTTCCTGTCATATGTGCAGTTGTCACACTAGACAAAAACGCCGGGATGATAAGTAATTTGCAGTAGTCTTTTCATAGATATTTGATCTTATGTGCAAACCACCCCTACCTCGGAAATATTTTTTTTTACACAAAACCAGTCAGAGCTACAGAGCTGTAGCACAAATCAAGGCAGTGTGATTGGGTGAACTTCCAAAGTCTAGAAAATGAAGGAATTTGAACAACTTTTTCGAAAAAATTCGTAACATGACCGATTTTTTAAAATTGGCGATAACTCTTCTGAAAATGCGGCAGGCTAAAAATCGTGAAAGGTAGGTCTGGAGAAGGTGATTTCCCATTTTATCTCAAAGTAAAAAGGCCTCCATCGAGGTGGTTTAGGAGATAGCCATCATTACATCCGTCCACACACACACACACACACACACACACACACACACACACACACACACACACACACACACACACACACACACACACACACGTCTCACAACTCCCGCCAAAAAGAACACAGCAGCATAGTGTGCACGTCAAGTGTCTATGACGCAGGTTTCGTTACGTCACTATGTGCGTGAAAGTATGTATTGTGTGGAGAAACGTCACAGTCTTGTTTTGTATCACTGAAACTTGCTGCTGCGCGCAGCAAAATCTGCCCCGTCTCATAAAGTTGTTTCTCTATAGAGAAACAACTTAAAAAACCCAAAAAACCGCTGACTGACATCAGTTCCTTCTGCCCGAGCTACGGCTGTAGTCGTAACAAGATTTCAGCCCCGACTGTCGCGCCACTATTATAGTCGTAACAGTCAGTAGTGTGCGACATCTTTGTTCTGTTCTACCTTTTCTAGCCTTTACCAGGTTTTCTGGAATGATCTCCCTTTTCATGCGGTTTATGCGGTTTACAAACAAACAAACAAACAAACAAACAAACAAACAAACAAACAAACAAACAAACAAACACAAAAGACGGAGGACTGGTGTCACTGCGGGGGTTCCAGACATTAGCGTCAGTGAGACATATGACGATAATGATACGTAATAATAATAATAATTGATACTTATATAGTGCTCTTTCTCGCAGAGAGCTCACAGCGCTTTACAAGGAAAAGAAAAGAAAAACATTGGGAACAATACAGTCACACATGAACAAAGCATATCACATAAATACAGACAATACAGTACACCTTCACAGCACACAACATATCAACACTACAATCAGACAGGTGCCTGCAGATACAGTGGGCGAATGGGTCCCTTCCACCGCGCGACATAGCGTCAGTGTAGAAAGGGTTAAGTACACGGAGAATGGACCATTCCGATTTATACACGCGAGATGAACTGCCCAGCACCAACATCTCCGGTCAGGGTTGTTCATACCTCGCCACATAAAACCGGTACAATATTTGTAATCTTCCAGTCGTGCAAGGACCGCCGCCTCCCTCTATTATATCTGTGACTCGCCTCTACATTCCGGACATGTATCACGGTGCCCTGGCCACTCGTAATGAAGATAGTTATTCGTTAGTTACGTACTTACTGTTATCCCCATAGATGACACCGGCGACGTACCGGAAACAGAAGAGCAGCAAGACAGGAGCAGTGCGTTTTTTTTTATAATGCACGGGCTATATTAGTATATATAGTCTTATACACACTCCGGACTAATACCAAAGATCTTGGAAGGTCTTTGCTAATACTAATAGGTTTGTAATGGGTTTGTTTAGGAGAGGTGAAACGAGACTAATGATAATAACAAAGTATACAGCGCAACGTGTATCAGTACTAACCCATGACCAAACGATACTCTCTCTGGACGGATCCACAATGCAGCTGCTCATTACCAAGGTATACAAGCCATTAGTGGTCATCAGTATCGGTGTCCACGGAGTGGTTCATTAGCGTGAGTGGGTCGATCCTCACTTAGCGATCTAGTCAGGAAGCTAAACACCTCGATGACCACGAGAGAGAGAGAGAGAGAGAGAGCCCCACTGTACGGGACTTTGAGAGAGGTATTTCTCGCCTCTTTTTGCTTGAAATTTCAAAAAGGAAGTTTGTTTAACTCTTTGAAGACGCACTCTCTGTGACTCACGTTTTTCGGCATTAACTTTAAGAAAAAAAAATCCAGAAAATACAGTGTTTGTATCATTGTAGAGTTCAGTTCTTTCTTTTTCTAGTCAGTGATATAACTTTGATTTGCAAAACATGCATTCTACTTCCGAATCGATGATGTGTTGTCAAGGGACAAAAGCGGTGTCTGTTGAGTATCCGCAGACGTGTCAACGAGGAGTTAATCAAACTAGCTCATTTTTATGTATGGAGGGAAGAAACTTGCAAACGAGCCCTCCCACCCCACCCCCCCCCCCCCCCCCCCCTCATCGCCGATACTCGGCAACAATGCATTGATATGTGTAAATCAGTAAAATGGCCACATAAACAAAGCTGGTGTCCAACATTAAGCAAAGCAGTTTAATTTCAAGATTCCTCGTGTCAAATTACAACGGCGCTGTGGTCAAAGCCTGCTTCTTCCATTATCAGACGACAGTGAAAATCAATGCAACAAACGCGCTGTTAACTCCTGTGGTATAGCTGGTCTCATTTCGCCCGGACAACAGCGATGCCTGTGTCTGGGGTCTTCCTGATTTGCAGCCTCGTCGCCCTTAGCATCATGATACAGACGCTGTCTGGAGACGTAAGGACACAAATTGACCGTGGGGTCATGTTTGGTGTTTGGGGAACCCTGTACGGCGAGTGTGCTAGTTTGTAATGATTTTTGTTGTCATGAAAAAGCCGTGATTTTTGTGATTTATGTAGTTTGTAGGCGAAGGTGCATGCCAGGGGGCCGCAGCAAGAGGCAAGCTGCCAGTGAAGCTGGGACTTTCTGTGCTGGAGAGCGGCAAAAGCGGCAGAAGCATATTTGGATGAAGCGGCTATCTGACCTAAACAGAAAGTAGACAAGCATTACTCCAGTGAGACCTGAGCGGAAAGGAGACATTCAAATCTTTTTAAAGTCCTGTCAGGTGCGTGCCCTTGAATGGTCTGTGCACGGTAATTTTTTGTTTCTAGATTGAAGCATTTTTAGGGGTGACTATGATGCCTGAGGCTAGTAGGGAATATATAGGCATTTTGAGACCTCGTGCAATTGTGTTCTTTGGCCTGCAGAGATTGTCTCCGACCTATCCAAAATAATACAAATTGATTTTTTTTAATCTCCCTTTGCTACCATTCAATGTGTGTACCAGGCGTCTCTCCTTGGCTTTCTCCTGCACTGATCGGATTGGTCGGGCCATTTTATCTCTTTGAGCTCGTACTTATTTACTGACCTGTATGCAGTCTAAGATCTTTTTCTTAATTAAGACTTGCTGTCACAAGCTCCTTTGGCTATACAAAGAAGAAACGTTTGGGGGTGCGGGGTTTCACTACTGAGTTCAGCTCCATCCTGCTGGAGACCCGTGCCACCTCACGTCAAGTTAGGCTTTTCTACAGCCAAGTTCTTTAGGCAGGGGGAGCCGGGGTGGTCGAATGGTAGAGTGTTGGACTTCTAATGCTCGGGTCGTGAGTTCGATCCCCACTGGGGCCAAATATTTGTGCTGGCTTTTTCATCGTTGCCCCGTCTTTGATATCACCCTATGAGGTGGAAAAGGACGTTAAACCCCCAAACACCCCCCCACCCCCTCTTTAGGCAGAACCTCAGATCTGATCTCTCTCTCTCTCCCCCCCCCCCCCCCAAAGGGGAGCCGCGACAGTCGAGCGGTAGTGCAATTGACTTTCAATGTTCGGGTCGTGAGTTCGATTCCTGGCTGCGGTCAGATATTTGTGCTGGTCTTTTCTCGTTGCGCCGTCTTTCATATCACCCATATGTGGTGATATATAAATATATAAATTCCCAAACACCCACCCCACACACCCTCCACCCAAAGGCACCGTCAGGATGATTGTTAACTGCGGGGGAGTTTTTGAAGAGTCAAGTAAATAACCAATCATCATCATCATCATCATCAGAAGAAGAAGAAGAAGAAGAATGGGGAAAAGAAGAAGAAAAATGAAGAAGAAAAAAACACAAGAAGAAGAAGAAACGTGCGTAGTGTATTTCCCCCTGCAGCAGAGCGGGTCGTCGCAAGCGTTTGACAACTCAGACAAGCAAACAAGCGAGTCGTAGGTAAGGATCAAATGCAATGCTTTGGTGTTTTTTTTTTTGAGAGATGATATCAGTTTGTTCAGAAAACCAGACGAAACACACACCAAGTTACAATGAGTCTTGAGTAGGAAAACTATAACACTGACAGCTGAGACGCCAGGGACTGAAAACGGAGACGAAATCACAGGGAGTGTATTGGTGTTTACGAACAACTGTCATTTGTTCCTGAGAGAGAGAGAGAGAGAGAGATGATGATGATGATGATGATGATGATGATGATGAAACTTTATTTATCAACGGTAAAAGTTTTGACAGAAATTCGCCAGTTTGCAAACTTGCCGTTGCTAATACTACAGAGACTATCTACTAAGGAAAAAAAGGGAGCAAAATATAAAAAGGTATTATGCACTAAACTACAAGAAACAAAACCATAGAGAAAAACGTCCATCAGATCAAAACGCATTCACACACACGTACGACCTTTGTAAACACAAATCACTGATATAATACTGAATTGATGTAAAATAGAAAATCAAAATAACAAGTTGCCGCGTAACGTACGTTACGTGCGATCCATCAGGTACTGTTTGAGTGCACGCTTAAACGTAGAAGTAGATATACTTAGTTTCAGGTGTGAAGGGAGAGAATTCCATTGTAATGCTCCAGCGAAGGAAAGGCTTGTTTTGAATAAGTCAATACGGGGTAATGGTAAGCGCAGGATGCCATTCCTCGAGGTCCTCACATGCTGCTGATTGAAATTAAAAAGAGTTTCCAGATATGGTGGCATTGTCTCGTTGAAGATTTTATGTATGAATACACACTTATTGTAAGTAAGCTGGTGTTCAAGGCTAAGAAGATTAAGTTTTTTAAATTTTTCGCTAGTTGGGAGAGGTTCTGGAAGAACCATTTTAACAGCTCTCTTGTAAAGCGAATTGAGTCTGGCCATGTGGACATCGCTGCACCCGTCCCAAACAGTGGAGGCATAAGTAACATGTGAGGTTATATGTGCGTTAAAAAACAGCTTTCGGCTATGGATATCAGTTATGTGCCTTAGCTGAGAAAGTAAATATACATTTTTCGAAAGAGTTTTACACAGAGCATTTATTTGGGCCTCCCATTTCAGCTGATCGTCAACAATGACACCTAAAAATCGATGGTTTGTAACTTGCTGAACCGGCTGGCCGTTCAGACAAAGGTTTAATGGGGACAGATGGCGCTGATGTTTTTGCCGCGTTGTAACTAGCATACTTTGTGTTTTATTGGGATGTAAGACCATGTGGTTGTCATGACACCATGTTACTACTTCATTTATGCTATCTTGCAAACACATGTTAATTTCTGATACGTGTTTGCCGGTAGCATGCAAACTAGTATCATCAGCAAACATATCGCAGTTTACATTTGTGTTAGTGACATGCAGGGGTAGGTCGTTAATAAACAGGAGAAACAGCAATGGGCCTAAGATGGACCCCTGCGGTACCCCATAACGAACATGCCCATCGGCGGAGTATTTACCGTTGATATAGACACTCTGCTTTCTATCATCTAGATATGAGCGGAAGAACGACAGTGCACTTTTGTCTATTTGATAGACTTCAAGCTTTTTTAAAAGAATACCGTGATCCACCAAGTCAAAGGCCTTACGTAGATCTAGGAAAACAGTGCCAGACATTAGATTGTTATTTACTGCAGATAGCCATTTGTCAATTATACCTGTCAACGCAGTATGACATGAATGGTTTGGTCTGAACCCAGACTGGCTAATACTGAGGAAGTTATTTTGTTCAAGAAATTCAAGCAAATGAGTGTGAACATGCCTCTCCAATGGCTTTGACAAAGCCGACAGTACTGAGATGGGACGATAATTGTTGATATCGTTCAGATCTTTTGACTTGGGAATTGGTACTACTTTTGCTTTTTTAAGCAGATTTGGGAAGCAACCTTGATCGATACAAAGGTTGAAAATAAAGGTTAGAGAATCGATAGTGTGTGGTAACGACATTTTTAAGGCTTCACTGTTGATTCCATAAATTCCAGTTGATTTTTTGTTTGGCATGCTTTCAATATACCTCCCGACTTCTGCCACTGTTATGTATGGGATGTGAAATGTTTTAGAAATATGTTTAGCCTCACAGTGACGCCTGAGACAACTAGGAATAGTGTATGGAGCAGTGTTGCTATCGTGTGCTGACTGAGCTAGTGATTCAGCAGCAGATAAAAATTGGGTATTAAATTTATCAGCAGTAAACTCAGGTGGAATTTCAGAGTTGGTTTTACCCTTAGTGATCATATTTAGAGCTTTCCAAATGGATGAGGTGTCATGGTTATCGGAGATCAGCTGGTTAAAGTAAGATTTCTTAGCGGCTCTAACTAAATATTTTACAAGGTTACGTTGACGTTTGTATTCGTCAAATCGTTTTCCCTTTTTGAGTTTATCCCTAAGCGCCATTGCTTTTTTAATATCACTAGTTAACCACGGCGGTAGTTCAGCACGTTTGACACGTTTTTCTCTCAAAGGTGCATGCTTGTCAAGGACCCCGAGGAACAGATTCATCCAGCATGATAAGGCACTATCAGGACAAGTATGATTATACACATCATTGAAGGATGTATAACTCAAATCCTTAAGAAACGCATGCTTATCAAACGTTTTGAAGGAGCGGTATATGATAGAAGTATGCCGCTTCCGCCTAGGTTTGTCAAGTTTCATTGCGACTTCACAGCACACTGCACTGTGATCGCTGATGGCAAGATCTGGAATGTGAACGTTTACTATCTT
The DNA here is from genome assembly GCA_018292915.2 of Batillaria attramentaria. NCBI lineage: Eukaryota > Metazoa > Mollusca > Gastropoda > Batillariidae > Batillaria > Batillaria attramentaria. The sequence continues at coordinate 193,316 of JACVVK020000201.1, forward strand.
ATCACAGTTTGTGGAGTAGATGTGATCTATGAGTGTAGAAGATGTTGATGTAACTCTAGTTGGTGATTTAACCATTTGTTTCAAACCAAAAAGTGCTGTTGTAGTAGACCATGCAGCATGGGATCCCTTAGGCTTTGAGAGATCAATATTGAAATCACCTAAAAGAACAATATCAGCCTTGTCCTGGCGTGCCTTATCCATCATAGAGAGAGAGAGAGAGAGAGAGAGAGAGAGAGAGAGAGAGAAGCATAATGACTGATGTAACTCGGCTGTTAAAAAAAAAATTGACGTCACCATGACACGTGACCGGTGTCCCATAAGAACCCGTTCACTTCTCAGCAGGGGGCGTCTTTTCTGCAAACGCCAATCAACTCCTTTCAATGATGCACAGAAAAGGAAAATTGTAGACAGGCTGACAAATTTGAGATTACAGAATTTGGGTCACGGGATGCAGAATGCTTCCGGTGCAAGAAATCGTGATGACTCCGCCTGACAATGCTCCATAAAACAGGCTGACAGATGCGCTGTACATAAAGAGAAGAGAGGGAGGGGGGGGGGTGCTAGTGGCAGGTTTTGGACGCTGCGTAGATGTGGCAGCCTTCAAGCCTTGGCTAGAAGACAAACATGCAGTGTGGATGGTTTGAGGGGTGTTAGGAGACGGGCGATTGGAAAGAGGGGGTGCCGATGGGGTCCGAGCATAGGAAGGGGGTGCCTGGATGTTGAGATTTCCGGAAGCTTGCTCTGTCTCATCTGACATATCAGTTGTGAGGAAACATCTCTCTCTCTCTCTCTCTCTCTCTCTTTCTCTCTCTCTCTCTCTCTCTCTCTCACACACACACACACACACACACGCCTGTTTTATAACAATGATCAATTGATTTTTTTCACTTGGCAGCTGGCCAGTTATGGATACAGGGGAAACAGTCTGGTTGTCACGAGCTGTTTACCGAAAAACACAAAAATAGATGTTCCGATGAATGGCTGGCATCTTTGACGGACATCAACCTGTTACTTACAAAGAACGCTTACAGTGTCGTCCTTGCATTTCGATTAGGATTAACAATCATTTCCCATTTGCAAATAACAAGCGAAACAGACAGGAAAGACAAAGAGCATAGTAAGGGAAAACTCACACCTGCCACATAGCAACAGCTCCATCAACCACATGAAGAACAACAGATGGAAGGAGTGGAAGGCGGGGGGGGGGGGGGGAGGGGGTTACTTCCCCTTAATTTTTCAAACGACCTTTCTAAATCGACTGCTTCAATCCAGCAATGCACATGCGTTCGCTCTGCTGCTTGAAAAGCTGGTGAAAAAAAGTTTAAAATCATAAAATGTAGTTTTCTAGGAATGGTGAACAGCGCGAGCCGTCCTGAAAGGAAAATGATGTTTACCCTGCGTGCAAGAATAGCATCCGCAGTTCAGCGACACCCGGCACGCAATCATGGATTTGGTGGCCGAGGTTTTTCTCTGAAAGACAGACGATTATTTTATTTATTTACCCATTTATTTTTGTTCCTCGGCTAGCATGCCGTTGGTGTTTTTTTTCCAAGACGGAAGGGAAATATCTTTGCGGGGAGTCACGCTTACCATAACACAAGGTCATCATTATCATATTACTTTTCTTTTCTTTTCATTTTGCGTTTGAGTTTCAGGGCGGCCGTCTCCTTTGTTACCTTGGTTACACCTTTTCATCTAGATCTTCAGACAGAATTTTTGGAGCTGGGAGTCGGTTAAGTTTTTTTGTTTTTTTACAGTATGAAATGTCCTTATTTCGCCTTACCCTTACTTTTTTATTTTAGTTTTTTTAAAGACTGTTTCGAGAGGGACCGGGGAGGAGGGAGGGGGCACTTACAAGCGTAGTTGTCCCAAAGCAAATGTCCTCTTGGCATATGTGCGTTTCAGGGTGGACTATACGTCTATATGGAAAGGGAAATAACTCTGGGGTCTATTCTGCTAAAAAAAAAACCCCAAAAAAACAACATTCGTCATATCGCCAAGTCACTCCAAATGCATTTGAAGAAACATTCGAGCAATTCAGTGCCCAAATAAGCTATTATTATTAGGCAGGCGTGTTACATTTATCTGACATAACTTTATGTGCATTGAAAACCATGATGCAAGCTGAAATTGCTGTTTACACTTACCTAGAAGCTGGCTAGTGTGGGGGAAAAGGACTATTTTCCTCGTTTTGAAAGGTGCATGTCATCTGCACGTGTCTCATCTGTCGTATGGATGCCAAATTTCCTGATTACATTTATTCCTATGTTTGATTCTTTACAGATTTAGCAGCATGGACTTGGTTTTTTTTAGATCCATGGGGGTAAGATTAGTCTGGGCTTCGAGTTCAAGAATTTACCATGGGACTAGGTGTACCCACTTTGGCTGTGGATCACCACATGAACAACATTTGCTGACACGAAATTTGAAGTCATTTATTTGGCGTCACCTGTGTGCGCTTGTAACCACAATGCAAGCTGGAAAAATCAATTAACCTTAAACTTTCAAATGTGGGCAAAGAAACATTTCCCGTATTTTTGTTGTTGTTTCACTTTTAGCCACATGTATCATCTGTCGTATGGATGTGTTTCCTCCTGAAAAATCAGTTTCATTCTAGCCAGTTCAACGTGTTTGTGGAAACGGCCGTTGCAGCGCGTAGTATGTCTTTCCCTTTTATTACCAGATAATGCCAGTTTAAGCAGTTCAAGTCGAAACAACATTTACCTGTATTATTCCTTATGCCATTCATAAATATATGAATAACGTAGTTTGGGATTTCTTATCGCTGAAACAAGCTTTGTTGTTTTGTTTGTTTGTTCGTTTGGTATTTCTCTCTCTCTCGCTCTCTCTCTTTCTGTGCGTGCGTGCGTGCGTGCGTGCGTGCGTGCGTGCGTGCGTGCGTGCGTGTGTGTGTGTGTGTGTGTGTGTGTGTGTGTGTGTGTGTGTGTGTGTGTGTGTGTGTGTGTTGGCGATAGCTCAGTATCGAACATGCGTGTTGAGTTAGAATGGTTGGAGCGAAAGGGAACAAAACCTAATATTTAAAACAAACAAACAGACAAAACAAAACAAAAACAAAAACAACCTCCTATCCATTTCTTCCTTTGACGTGATGTCCCCGGGCTTTTACGGTTGGATACATTTTGGGGATTCCCTAACAGCTTTCGGTTGGAAAGCTGGACAGGTATTTGTAAAAACATCACACACGAACAGCAGAACAACGCGACTGTTGGAGCTTGTTTCCCCAGAGGAATCAATCCCAATTTCCTACAACAAATCAAACGAGACACGTGCAAGGACAGAAGCAATACAGACACTGGAGTTGATAGTCGTGAGTAACACACACACACACACACACACACACACACACACACACACACACACACACACACACACACACACACACACACACAGGGGTTTTCTGCAAAAAAAAAATCCACAAAACAGGAAGTGACAATAATGGAATTTTTCTGCAAGAAACTGATTTCTCTGCAGGAAAAGCCGACTTTTCGGGGGGGGGGGGGGGGAACAAAAAACAAAAACAAAAAACCCAAAACAAAACAAAACAAAACATACAAACAAACAAACAAAAACTGTGTGCGAGAGATAACAAAATAGCAGTTTTTTTTTCTCCTGCTATTTTCTGCAGGTATTAAGTACTGGAAAAAGAATTTCTGCAAAAAAAAACTTTCTGCAGAAATGTCGGTTTTTCTGCAACAAAGTGCCATTTTTCTGCTGAAAAACTGGTTTTCTGCAGAAAACGAGGATTGTCCTCCCTGTCCAGGTCACATGTTAAAAGCTCATCGATGACAGATTCGCAGATTTTTCTCCCCACAATGCAACTACAGCACGCTTTTTCCCCTCCCGCCATGGGCGCATACATCCCGAATGTTCTATCAACAAACGGTTGACGAGTAAACAAAAAACAAAAAACACCACAATCATGCCATTTCCACTGATTTTCATACACAAGAACATAATATGCCCCCGTTACGTGCCTACACTGCTTTCATCTCGCAAAGACTACGATGGCAACAAAATGTTTTCAAACGTTTGCATGAACGAAATTGCATCTCCCCATGCCGTCCATGACATCAAACACTACGCAATTCGTCTGCAGATTAGCGCTCGTTTTCAGTTGTCGTTACATGTACACCGTGCACATGGACACGTTCTCTCTCTCTCTCTCTCACACACACACACACACACACACACACACACACACACACACACACACACACACACACACACACGTGTACACACAATGAGTGAATACTTGAATACGTGTTTGTGGGGTATTCCTTGCTGCACTGGCACTGTACGGCACCAGCAGCATCACCTATGGTCAACTGAGCCCCCACAGCGATTTTTCATTAATCAGTGTGGTCCGAAAAGGTGTGATAGCGTTTCTTACTGGCACCTACTGCCGGTCGTCCTATCATCACCCCTCCCCCCTCCCTCCCGTCCCCCAACCTTACGTCCGCGGCACTCCCTACTCCACGCCCCTCCTCCCTCCAAACCCATCTCGGATCGGGAATCTTCCTCACTTCAGCAGGGACACAATAATCTACAGTTTCTCTTCATCCAGTCGTGTACACACACACACACACACACACACACACACACACACACACACACACACACACACACACAGACAGACAGACAGACAGACAGACAGACACACACACACACACACACACACACACACACACACACACACACAGAGACAGACAGACAGACACACACACACACACACACACACACACACACACACACACACACACACACACACACACACAGACAGACAGACAGACAGACACACACACACACACACACACACACACACACACACACACACACACACACACACACACACACAACATTCGAAAGGTTTTAACGCTATTTTATTAGCTGCCGCAGAAGCTTAGTAGGAACTCGATGACCTTTTGGCTCTGTGGCACATTAAATTCGAAGGAAAGAACTCTTCCAGCGAATCTTCTCCGAAAGACGCGGTGACGTAATGATAGCCTGAAGTCAGCTCTCCCGGAGATCGTTCTCTTTATTATTGATACGTTCTGCCTTAACTGGGCTTCCTACCTTCCTTAGCGATGAAACTGGCAGCTGCCAGTGCTGATAAATGCTACTCTTCGCATTTCTGATCCCCTCGCCGTTGACGTTCTTATTTTATGACAGACGTGGATATAGCAAAATCGGAACAAGCTAAGACCCGAGAATACATTCGATACATGCAGACGGGCAGAAAGGCTCCGCACGCAAATTACATCTTGGGCACTCATGATGATCCTTTGGTGTACTTTACTAGATCTGAACTTGACATACGCACTGCGTTGGTGATGTGATATTAGCCAAAGCTTACCGCTTAATGCTGGTGTCCACACTAATGTGTAATTAGGGGCCTGAGTATAGAAGATGGATTCGCATGGGAACGATTTTTTCGACGCCATATTTAGCACCCAGCTCGTTCTGTGGACTATATGCGGATCGCCCATATCCTGTTCCCAAAATATTTTCAGTGCTCACTTTGTAAGACCCTGAGTACAGTGCACTTTGTAAGCTCCTCATAAAGGTCAGTCTCGGGTCAGCGATTTAGAGTTTCAGAAATACGATAGAAATAGACGTAACTTTTTTTTCTCAAGGAGGGGAGGGATTAGGGGGTGAAGGGTGTGTGTGTGGGGGGGGGGGAGGGTGTGGGGGTTGGTGAGTGGATGCTTTAGGTTTTGTCATCTATTTCATCAGTATTCCCTGTATTCGTATGGTACGGTGCACCAAAGATTTTAAACCTTGGAATAATTCATCGAGTAATAGGCATGCCCGCCCACTTAAATGTCGCCGTCTTTAGCCTTAAAGAAGATTTGTTCACATTTATATTTCCAGTGTACCAGTCTTTGAAATTGACGTTGCAGTGCACAAAAGTGAATAACCACCCAAATGAGCAGCAGATAAACAAAATGCTTACCCATCCACTCGACGGCTGCGACGTCAGGCGTGTACAAAAGAAATTATATTTACACATCCGGTTCTCAACTGTACCTTTCTCTCATGTCGCTTTCACGGTGCGCATACTATTTTAAACCTCAAAAATGAGAAGCAAATATCATTTTCACACACACACACACACACACACACACACACACACACACACACACACACACACACACACACACACACACACACACACACACACACACACACACACACTTATTATCCACCCACATTCTGCTTTGTCTCAGTTTGCTCATTACCGGTATTTTTGTCTCAGACAATCACAAAATTCTTCCGTCCTGCTTCTGCTGATATTTCACCCATATCACCCGTGCCCACACTCCGCAGTGCTATATCGATGTAGCTGGCTAATTTGCCTACATAACCATTTTACCGGTCCCTTCCTAGTGTGGTTTGCCTTTGTTCTAGGAGAGACAAAGCTGTTACTCGAAATTGTAAACGGTATCGTTGTGTTCATCACACTCTTGTGAAAAAATTGGAAGATGGGCTTTTCTCTATACTGAAACTCGAACAACAGAAAGCACAGTGTGGTGGTGTATTCTAGGGCTATGAAAACATTTTTGGAAACACATCGGGGGCGTACTTGTCATTAAGAACAGTAGCGGATCCTTCACTCAGCAATGACTCTCACCTAACAATGCGCGCCGTGATCTGCCAACGTCTTCAGGTCTCTTAGCAGCATCAGCGCTTGCCGATTTTCGTCTTGGCGAACGTAGGTCACGTGCTTGCAAATTTTCCTGTGTTCATGCTCTCTCTCTCTCACACACACACACACACACACACACACACACACACACACACACACACACACACACACACACACACACACACACACACACACACACAAACACACACACACACACACACACCCTTCCGGCTTCCCAGGTCAATCTGAAGGGTTTTATATATTCCATCACACGATCTTTGAACACATTCGGCCATGGCTATGGAAGAGGGGTAGGGGGGGGGGGGTGTAGCTTTCACGGATGTTGGACAGTGGTGGTGACCTGGAGATGGTCGTGAAAGTGATGTCAGTGTCCATGGACTCCAGACGCCCCCATAAAGCAAGGCTCAGCAGTAGTCCCCATCACGGAGGGGAACCGGGACAGCCGAATGGTAGAGCGTTGGACTTTCAACGCTCGGGGTCGTGAGTTCGAATCCCGGTTGGGGCCGAATATTCGCGCTTGCCTTTTCCTCGTTGCCCCGTCTTTTGATATCACCCAGACGTGGTGGAAAAGGACGTTAAACTCCCAAACACCCACCCACACACCCACTCCCCATCAGCGGATCCGCCTTTGCCACCGTTTCTTGAAGACACGAACAAAGCGAGTGGAAACGATCTTCTAATTCAGCAATGTCGGTAACAAGAGCTGAATCAACAAATATCCCACGCATTTAGCACGACTGAGCACTTTAAGGTATCAATACTGCACGAGCCTCCCCATGTAAAGATGCACCTTTTGTTTTTCTCAGTCTACGGACAGCCGGAACATCCGAGCTGGTGAAACGTTGGGCTGTAAACTTAATGCTAACTGAATTCACGAAGCGAGCATTGGCAGTCCATACTCCATAGCTCTACCAGCCGGACAATTCCGGGCTTCTGGACGGGAAAAAACTCGGTTGAGAGGGAACACACACACACACACACACACACACACACACACACACACACACACACACACACACACACACGCTCGTGTGTGTGGAGTACGGCAGTTCATGTTTTCTGCTCATTTCAGCTATTTTTTTTTTCTCTCCTAAGAAAAAAAAAAATCAGGGGCGAGGGGGGGGGGGGGGGGGGGGGGAGCGCACAATCACGCCGACACATTTCCTGTCGTGTTGAACTACTGATAATTTTCAACGCCTCAGGAAGGAAATGCACTATTAATATTTGAATCCAGGGCATGGTATAGTTCTGAGCAACCTTTAAAATTAATATCCCCCCTCCCCCCTTGACCCCAGGAGGCTCAGTTTTACTTTGCGAAAACCTCCGTAATGGACAGCGGCACGAAAATGAAGGAACTTGGCGAACACTGTAGCGGACACTGTAGTTCTAAGGAAAGGAAGCGGCCTTGTGCACGTGTGCCTGTGCACACAGACCTCAGTCATGAAGCATTTTCGCTCGGGCTCCGGGGACTCCTGATGCACGGAAGGAGACTAGACTAGTCTGATACTTGGCTCTAGTCTCAGACTTATTACGTCGGGACTATTACTAACGTTTCACAGTAGTCATAGACATGCCCTAGTCTCCGCTTAAGTATCTCGTACTGATCTTGTAGTCTCAGCATAGTCAAGCTAGTCTCGGACTTACGGCCTAGTCTCTCTCCATGTATCAGACCTGGATAGCTCTGTTGGGCGAAGGTCGTACTGGAGGGTTATGGGTTCAAATCCTAAAGGCGTAAAACATCGGTAAACATCCTTTTCCTAGTATCTCCGTCAAAGACCTCAGTTTTGTGGTGGAGAAGAGACGTTTAGCTTCAAACTACACAAAAATTCGAGGGCAGTTCAGCGCACATTCTGCTTTTTTTTCTTTTTTTTTTAAACAATATTTCAGTCAACCCTTGGGCAACTGGGTTCGAGATTCCAAATATTTCCCAAAGCTTTATGCTGAAAGAAAAACTTAGCGTCCGCTTGTGGCAGCTATTTGTCAGTGTTCTGTCAGCTCACATTTCGCGCAACGAAAACTGAGTCTCAAGAGACGACACGGCCGTCAAAAATCTGTTCTCGTTTGTCACTACACCTTGTTTGAGAGTTACGAGGCTTCAATGGTTTCTGCGCTTGACCTGTGATGTTATTATCTGAACACACAGTGACGCAAACAAAAAGGAAACGAAACGTTGACAATTGTGTTGCAGGCTGCGGGCAAGGTTGGAACAAACGAGCAAACAAACGGAGTCACCAAACAAACTAACAAAGGGGAAACAAATTTGATAGATCTTGTTAATTTGGTTATCCTCGCTTTTCTGTCTTGCACGGGGGAGCAGGGATAGCCGAATGGTAGAGCGTTGGACATTCAATGCTCGGGTCGTGAGTTCGAATCCCGGCTGGGGCCAAATATTTGTGCTGGCCTTTTTCTCGTTGCCCCGTCATTGAAATCACCTATACGTTGTGGAAAAGGACGTTAAACTCCTAAACACCCACCCACCCCACCCTGTCTTGCATGTAAATCATTTTCAAGACATCTGCTGTTAACAAGAGCGAACAATGCCGGGCCTTAAAAAAATACAGCAGTATGTGTCAAGTAACTATGGAGTCTTCATTTTCTTGCCTTCACATCACATAATCTGACCCAATCATAATAAATCCTTAAGTTGTAGCGTGCGCCGTGGACAAGTGCATCGGAAAGCGGCGCGCCTACACCGGAAGTGTCGTGCACACGCCAAAACTAGAGTGCCAACTACACGAGCAACGTGCCTAGCAACCAGCTCGTGTTGTGTGATTTAATACCAACACCAACCGCTAATCTTATTGGCTGTTAACGATCGTTGCAGTGTATGCGAGGCCGGGATTTGTCTCATCACAATCTTCTAGTTTTCGAAACTGAACACTTCAATTATCACGTGTCCGAGTGTGCCCGATAGATCTCTAACCGAACGCAGAAATGAACACGATGATCGCAGCAAATTATTACAGCATTAACACTGGTCTTGCGCGCGCGTATTTGGGGAACGTAAAGTTAATTAGTTCTTTTTTTTTTCTTTTTTTTTACATTAGGGTATAACCGGAGCTATCCTTTCTCTCGTATATCTGCGGCATTCAGCACTTCTCCCGTCGATAATATCAGTTATCGCACAGAACGTTACCAGTATCAAGATTTATGGCGAAATCCACACAGTCGACATTTGACAGATACCCGTCTCGATCAAATGCTGATTGATTTGGTTGATTGATTTGTGCTGTTTGTACTTTATCTGCGATGTATTATTCTTATTTTTATCTTATTCCTATTATCATAATTATTATTATCCGTTCCGCAAATCGGAAGTTTCCAGATAGGTGATCTCTTTTCCTCAGAAAGTTTCAAATAATTAATTTTGTTTAATGTGATTGATATCCTGATATCATGGTGATGATAACACCACTTTTTGTGTATTCTTGAATTTTTGTCTCTTTTATTTTCTCCACTCCTTGCGCCGTCTTTTCTTTTTGTTTTTTTTTTTTGTGTGTGTGTTTTCCAACTGTATTGGGGGAGAAAGAAACAGCTGAAATGGAAATCTGGCAAATATAGTCAGCACACTCGAATCCTTTAGGCCCTTTCCATTACTTTCTTCTTTTCGTGAAAACAATCTTATCCTTAGTAGAAAAGAAATACTCAAACTAAATTGCATGGAAATCGGAATCTTCAAGACTGAATGACATATTTGGAAACGAAAAACAAACACACAAACAACACACACACACACACACACACACACACAGAGAGAGAGAGAGAGAGAGAGAGAGAGAGAGAGAGAGAGAGAGAGCTGTTCTTCCGTGATGTTTGAGGACTCAAAAGAGGAAGGTAAGTTGAATCCTATAATGGGCCTTCGATACCATCGGACCAACGTATCTGATTCCCCCGACCTCGGCTCCGGGAAAATGCGTTTTTAACCTGACCAGCACCGCGTCTCAAACGAAGAGGCAGAGCGGAAGGATTGCGAAAGGATTGAAGGATTGCCAGTGGCGTGTCCCTGTTGGCAACTCATGGGTGTTTCAGTTCAGAACTCAGCCTGAAACATTCGACTCAACCCGGAGGTGGTCTGCGTGCTGCGGCATAAGGAAATAAACTGAGTGTGGGGGTCATGTTTGGTGTTTATTTGGGGCACCCAGTTCGGCGAGTGTGCTAGTTTGTAGTGGTTTTTGTCAGTCACGAAAAAGCGTGATTTTCGCGATTTTTGTGTTATGTAGGTCAAGGTGCATGCCAGGCGGCCGCAACAAGAGGCAAGCTGCCAGTGAGTATGGTACTTTTTGCATAGAGGTCAGGCACAAGTGACGCAAGCGGATTTTTGTGAACTGGCTCTTTGGCCTAAACAGAAGATAGACGTGCCAGCAAAGACCGTAGATAATACGGTCTTTGGTGCCAGTGAGGCCTGAACGGAAAGGAGACATTCAAATTTTTTACTCCTGTCAGGCGCGTGCCCTCGAATGGTCTGTACATGGTAATTTTTGTTTCTAGATTGAAGCATTTTTATGGGTGACTGACTAACAGGGAATATATAGGCATTATGAGACCTCGTGCAATTGTGTTCTTTTGCCTGTGCTTCAGAGAGCACGTGATTTTACGCCGGTCTGAGTCCTAAACTGCGTTAGTCAAGTCGGAGGGCAGTTTTCTGAGGCTAGTTCGATTCAAGCGCGGTTTTGACGACGAGTGGTCTCCGCTAAAGATACTGTAAATGATTACATGTCTGAAACATGAGTATTCATTCGTCTTCACATTTAAGTAATAATAATAATAATAATGAGTATTGTATAGGCGCTTTACCCAATTTCATGAATCGGCTCAAAGCGCCGCGAACTGAACCCAACACGCACGCTCACGTGAATCACACGCATTCTCTCACACACTGGACATAAACACATTGCAATAAGTAACGCTCTAACATGTTTTCCGCTTGATAACCGGTCCCTTCCGTCCACACATACAAATCCAGTAAACAGTAGCAGCGAGGGTTTATTTTTGTGGCGTTTTTTTCACTTTCAAACGTAACTTGGCACCGGAAACACTCCTTGAATCGGTTTGCCCGTGTGAGAAAAAAGGGCTGTTTATCAACCAGACACTAAAACCATTAGGACAGTTTGCCGACTCGAACACTCTCCTTACGCTGTGCGAGGTGTGTTTTGATGCCACTGCACTGTTCACGTACTGCCGGTGATGGCTCTGCGCCACGATTCGATACTCGTGTAGGATTAATTTTAAGCCATGTATGTTTATGTATGTGTATACAGTATAGGTATCATGTACGTACACGTATATGTTTGTCTGTACGTGTTTGTGTAATGTCTGTTCGTCTATTTGTAATATCCCCCCCCCCCAAAAAAAAAAAAAAAAAAAAAAAATTCAAAACAAAAAACATTAGTACAATGGACAGATGTGTCCTATCTCAAATTTCGAACACGTTGCTTCGCTTAAAAACCTAAATACGTATGACCAGGCCTACAACAGCATGAGGACAATTTTCATCGAATGCGCTGACTCTGTGCCTCAGAATCAGTCACTATGGTCACAATACAACATCTGCAACCATTGTGGTGACTGGCCGGCGCATTAGTTATTTTACACCACTCGCCAGTGCAAACATTCAGTGAGTTAACTATGAGTGCTTTACGTCCGAAAATAGTAAGGAAACAGAGAGCGAAAGTGTGAGTTATGACTTTCCGTATAACCCACTCAGTGGTTTACGAGTTCAAAAAAAAACACACTCCAGTTACGTCGTCAGTCAGAAAGTGCGTCATTTCAAACATTTGGAACTCAAATGTCACACTCAAACTCAAACGGTGCACAGTTATTTTGCTCACTTTTGGGGGTGAATTTTTATTTTCCGTGGATCACGCCAACAAAAACAAAAAAAAAAAAAAAATGATCGGAGGCTCGGTAGCTACACAAACAATTGAACCATCTCGGGGTTAGTCTTTCGCTGTAAACCACTCGAACTAATCATGTAAGCTCTATGTAGAAGTATACCGCGTTCTGAGCAGACGACGATATCTGGTTGCGGTCTGAGGACCAGCTAGACGGCACTGATTGATGGGTATTTTTTATAAGCTTTGTCTAGTCCTAGTCTGTTCGAAAATCGTTTGTCTCTAATATTAGGCGCCACAAAGTCACGAAAACGGTCGCAATGGCCAAATGAAACATCCTTCTATCTGGCAAACAGCTTAGAGCTTTGAAAGCGAGTTTTCCATCTCAGTGGCGTTACAAAGCATAGAGGTATTATGTTGTAAAAAAAAAAAAAAGTAAAAAAAAAATAGCATGGCGCTGCACCGCGGCGACGCGCTTCCCCCGGGGGAAGCAGCCCGAATTTCCCGAAAGGGATAGTAAAGTAGTTTTTAAAAAAGTATTGAAAGCTATATCGTCGTCCAAACTTTTGAATCAAAGTACGCGTCAGGAGAAACTCCGCCATCTTCACACCCTAGCTCGATCGTGTCCACAACGATAAACTGAAGCCTGCCGTTTGTGGTTAATAGGGAACATTGTTCATTGTTGGAGATTTCCAGTCCGTGGCAACTCCTCTGTGCTGCAGCAAAGCAGACAGTACTGACCAGAAAACCTCAGACGGCATTCTTTCTCTCTCGCCAAGACGAGATGCAGTACCTAAACTAGCTTCCACAATCTGTCCGTTACTCACATGGAAAGGTTTATGTATGGCGTCATTGCTATGTTTTATCAGAGTGACTTCCCTTCAAACGCCATTGTAAAAATCCTTTTTGGCGCAATGGTAATATGTCATGAGGTTCGGGTAACCGAAATCTGTCGACCACTGCAAGGTCTCCATGTCACGATAGGGGAACTACAGTTGTCACCCTGTAGTTCCCACCCAAGAACACCATCGAGTCGGCACACAGTCAAAAACCCATGCCACCCCAGACACACTGTATATAACCGGCGAATTTGACTGAAGCCTTTAAAGAAACAGTCAAATGAACTGGACTGCACTAACCCCAGTAGAGTCCATGGTATGCCGTATATGTGGGTACCGGTGCCCCTCATCCCTGCCCCCCAACCTCCCCCTAGAGCTGACGCACCAAGAAGAAGACAGAGGACACGCAGCGATATCGGCGTCTGGGGGAGGATAGTGGAGAGAAGAGTGAACTGAGAGGAGAGAGAGACGGAGGGAGGGAGTATTGAAAAGAAACAAGAGACTTAGAAGACAGCGCGATACAGAGAGAGAGAGGGGGGGGGGGGGGGGGTGAGAGAGAGGGAGGCTGTCGAAGCGTCATCCCGCATCAGCCTGTAGGGCAGCAGGCAGTGTCCGTTCAGTCAGCGTAAACTGTGGAAGATAGGATGACCAGGGCTGCGCTGCTCGAGCCTTTCTGTGGAACACTGCTGTCGCCTTCCCTACCTTTCCAGTCGCTTACTACAGTCCAGTCAACTTTTTAACCAACCCACCGGATGAATCCGAAAGTGAGCGGCGCTGACGTGCTGACCCGTAACAGTTGACATAACAAGGCCGGGGCAAATGTTCTG